>MINK01172331.1:14224-26470 GCA_001735545.1 Phormia regina
GTATTATTCGAATCAAAGAGAAACGGCTGTACAATCACTGAATAGTTGTGGTGATCATGATGTGACCATGTTTTTTTCTGCGTATACTACGAGTTTTTTAGGTTTCCAAGCAGTTGGCCTACTATTTTTCCAAAAATCCCCTTTTTTGGCGACTTCCTATTTTGAAATCCCTTTTTTTTTTTGGACACTTTTTGAAAATTCTCAACGATAATGCTGAATAAAATCCTCTAGAAGTTATACCGAAACGGGTTTTTCCATTAATTTATTTTATAGAATTTATTTAAATTTTATGAGAATTTTTCAAAACATAATTTCAATCATATACAAATATTTCTATATGGTAAGAATTTATATGAATTTAACACCAAAATATGCGTATTTTTCTAAGCTTTTTAATGATATATAACTCTTTATACTTTTATTAAAAATTAAAAGGAGTAATTTAAGTTTAAGTGAACTAATTACAAAATTTATGGTACTAAATGTATTTGTTTACAATTATAACAGTTAAGTAACAAACACAGAGAGCGAGTTGTTATGGTGTTTTACAATAACAAATTACTCGCTCTCTCTTTATGCAGCAAATAGTAAACAAAAACACTTTATAAAATAAATTTTCGTGGGTATTACTTTTAAAAGTTAATTTATTCCGTTGTTTGTTACAAAAAGTATAAAGTGTTATATATCATTAAAATGCTTAGAAAAATACGCGTATTTTAATGCTAAATTTACGTTAATCCTTAGCATACAGAGACATTTGTATATGATTGAAATTATGTTTTGAAAAAAAAAATAATAAAATTAAAAATAAATTAAATTTAATAAAAAAAAATAAATAAATAAATAAATAAATAAAATTAAAAATATGGGAAAAATTGTTTCTTTATAACTGCTAGAGGGTTATATTGTATTATTTTGATTATGTTTTTTAAAATATTTATGTATAAAAAATTCAAAAAAGTAAATTTATTGTAAAAAACTGGAAAATTTTGGAATTATTTGTATCTGATTTTAAACATTTAAATGCGATCCTCCAGGTTACTTTGACAGATATATAAAAAATACGAAAAACTTGGAAAAAGGACCTATTTTCATTTGCACCCAGCTCGCGAAATGATAATGTCTGGATCAAAATTTTAAGAAAAAGATGTCTTAGAATGAAGTAAATTTTCATTTGAGCTCCTTCACATAAACGTGGCCACCCTAATATACATATACGTATATAAATATTTACATTTTTCTGGTTGTATCCTTTGTTTTTTTCAGAAGAGAGGATAAAAATTGGCATCTTTAAGTATATCAAACGTATCCACTGGTGTAGTAACTATTGATGAAGTTCGTGATAAATTTTCCGAAGGACTACTAGCTGTTGTAGAAGAGCTAGCTGTCTGGGTTTCTTTAGGACTCTCTCTTAATTCCTCTACCGAAAGATTTATATCCGTATCTATGGAAGCTGGTGTAACACAAATACTATTTTGAGGACTGAGTGTTGAGAGTATATTAGCATTAGAAGATTCTGGTGTTATAACTGTGGAAACAGCTGGTACATCATTTAAGGGTTCAGCATTATATTGAAACTCTTCCTTTTGTTCAATAGGACTTTCAACTACATTGGCCATGGATTCCTTGGTCTTCTTGCGTTTCTTCATTTTCTTAGGTCTGTTTGTTTCTTTAGGCATATCGGAAAACTCTTCCATAATATCGCCTATAGGCTCGGCATAATTTACACTGCTACGTGGTGAAAATAATCCCAAAGAGTCTTCATTTGTTAGACTACTTCTAGAACTACGTCCGGAGCGTGATTTACGTTTAGGTGAATCTGTTTCCATTTGTATGCTACTGCTGCGGCGATTGTACACCTCATTGTCATAAGCATCTTCATCTTCTTTATTCATGGTTTCTTCCAAACTACCTTTGGATTCTTTATGTAACTTCTTTTTGGTTTTCTTTTTCTTGGGTTTCTCCAATTTCTCCTCCTTAATTTCTTCTTTAATTACAATTTCTTTATCTACCGCTTCAATGTCGGCATATTGTTCTTCTCTATTATCAACAGATTTTTCAGGACTACGACTAAATAAAGTAACACTTTCTCCTCCTAAACTATATTTACGTTTATCTTTTCTAAAATTTTCTTGCTCCTCGTTATCATTAATTTCCTGCCATTGATTTTCTGTTTTTATATTTTCGTCATCTAAAACTTCTTGAAAATCTATATCTTTTATAGAGATTTCTTTATCTTCTTTAATATTATCTTCATCCAATTTGAAATTTTTACGCCAATTATATTCTCGTTTTGGTTTATAATTTAAATCCACTTCCACATCATCTTCCAAGCATTTGGTTTGTAATACCGGATTATAACCATAACGAGAACGTAAACGGGCCGATTGTCTTGCGGTGACATTAGCATCACCTAAATAACGCATATCCGATTCTTTACGTTCGTTTTCAAGAAATTGTGTATTAAACTCTACATTCTTGGTTTTCTTTTTACCCTGGGTTTTGGACCATAATAAATACTGTTCATCGATGTCACTGCCCACAGACATTTGCATGAGTATACTATCATATTCTCTTAAAATACCCGATTGTTTGCGATTTTTAATGGCTTCATCATAGATTTGATCGATGGCAAAAGAATCTGAGTCGTAGGGGGAATTACTTAGACCGCCTACAGCTCCTTCGTCCTCTTCGCTAGTAATTATTTCATTTGCATGATTTTCATTAACAAGTATATCATCTACATCTACCACACGATTCCAATCACTTGCTTCACGATCAGCATAACGATCCATTTCACGTTCAGCTTCTTCACATTCAGAAGTTTCATGATGGGACTCTTCAGCTGGACCACGTTCATTAAAATCAGAAATATCTTCATCAATTTCATCATCTACCTCGACAACAGTTTGTCTATCATCATCACTAGCATTAGAGTATTCTTCCTCATCTTCTGCATTTTCCTCCACATTCTCATTATTATCCACATTATTGGGAGCTTCAGCTTCTGTTGATTCTCTATTTTCTTCTTCCGCCGAACTTTCTTTGCGCTGCTGTTCACTCTTTGCTATAAACTCATCAACTTCTTCACTATAGAAATCTTCTCTTATCCAAGTTCTTGAACCAGTTTGAGTTCTAACTTCAACTTCTTGTATGAAAATATAATCATCCGTTGGATATTGTTCCTCTGCGGGCTGTTCTTGAGCCAAAGAAAATCTACGAAAATGATGATATTCTTCAGGCTCTAGATCTGTGTCCTCATATAGTTGCACCAGCATTTCTGGTTTTTGTATTAAAGCCGTATCGGAGGCTCTACGTTCTTTATCAAAAAAATCTGAATTTAAATTACGTGAAAAGTCCTGAAAACTTATAGAGGAATTATAAGAAATTTCATGCAACACTTTATCTTTTAATTCACGTTTTGCGGCCTCGGCTTCGATATTGGCCAATTCCTGTAATTGGGATTCTTGTAAAGGTGAACGACTAGCACTGGCTGATCTTCTAAATTCTGCATTTCTACGGCGCATTTCTTCATATTCTTCAGTTTTATCCTCTCCCTTTATTTCCTGTTTAATGCGTGTAATATCTTCAATTTCATTGGTCAAAGTTAACTCGATTTCACAGGAACTTAAACGTTCAGTTTTGGGAATAGCGCCGGTACTTTTATTTAGCTGGGAGTCATTATCACTAGAGGAGCTGGAGGTTAATTGTTGCAATACTAAATCTTGAATTTGACGTTGTTTTTCAGCATTCTTCTTGGCCATTTCAGTATCTATATGTGAAGTGGAAGGTGAAGGTGAACCAGAACGTTGAAAACGTGCTGCTTCTCTTCTTAAAGCCTCATATTCGCTACCCATATCCAGAGATTCTCCCACATATGTAGAACGTTTGAAACCTTTTTCTAGCATATTTTGTTTAATACGTTCTACATCACGCATTTCTTCGGAAATGGTACGATCATAGTCCGGAGTAGTGGGAGATTTACGCATAAGTTTGGCTCTTTCGGTTATTGGCAAATCTGACAATAAATCTTGGCTTTGTTGCTCATTTAGCTCATCAGCATCTACGATTAAAGGTGATAGTGTTCTTAATTCAATTTCTTCGGAAGCATTAATTAATTTTTCTAAAGCTTCCTCATCTACTTGTCTTTGGCGATTAGCTAAAATTACCGACTCTTGTTCTTCGGAGGTAATAAAAAGTGTTTTATTTAGTGATCCCTCTAAGTTAAGTAAAACATTAAATTCATCTTCAGGTTGGGGTGATGCAGATCTAGAAGGTGTTTTGGAACGATAAGCATTAAGTTCCATTTCTTCCGGTCTGGGTGGCAATGAACGTGATCGTGAATGCGATCTTGAATGTGAACGTGAGGGGGTATTAGATCTGGAATATCTTGATCTATTGCCCTCAACTTCTTCCGTCTCAGATTTTTCAAATTCATAAACATATTCCACAGTTAGATCAGATGGTTCTGGAGTTTTAGCTCTTTCTTCTCGATCATTTTTACTTAAATTATCTGTGGCTGGCAAACGCATGGGACTTCTGGATGTAGATCTACTTCTGGCCACACGTAAGGATTGTACCAATGAAGCCATTTCTTCTCTTGAACATTTATCATCTTCCTCTCTATGGTATGCTTCAGTTGCTGTATCAGTTTCAGTTTCGGCAAAATTAATCGATATTGTGGGAGTATTTAGAATTTGTGAGTGTTGAGTTACTTCGGTATGTTCGGTCTGTTGAAATTCATAATAACGTTTGGATTCCATAGCCTCTGGAAGACGCATAGGACTTTTAGATCTTGATCTACTTTGGGCCACTCTCAATGATTGTACCAATAAATCCATTTTTTCTCTTGAGCAATCATCTTCTTCTGTAGCACAAGAAGCAGCTTCAGTTTGTGTTGTTTCAATGACCACCGTAGGAGGGGGACTAATATTTGTATCTTTGGAACTTTCTATTTCATAAACATACTCTATGGTTACAGTGGGCGAATCAGGGGTTTGTGATCTTTCTTCCATTTGCTTAATAAATTCATCATTACGTTCTATTAACTTACTGCGTCGTTTTTGTAAACCTTTACTCAAATTTTCTGCTGTAGGTAAACGCATAGGACTTTTAGATCTAGATCTACCTCTATCAACACGTAAGGATTGCACCATAGTATCCATTTGTTCCGTTGAGGTACTGTCCACTTCTAAAGTTACAATTTCTTTACTTTTAGTTTGTCCTTTTTCGTTATCTGTATTCTTTTGATCTTCCAATTCTTGGGGTGTTAATTCCGGCAATAATTTCGATTCTATTAGTTTCTCTAAAACATCTTCATTGTGTTTAATCATTTTATAGCGACGATTTTCCAAACTACGTTGTAAATTATCAGCTGTAGGCAAGGGAGATTTCGAACGTTGTCGTGATCTATCTGTTTGTTGGGTTCTTATGCTGCTAACTAAATCATTCATGGCAGCATCAGTGGATTCACCCACCTCTAAGCTTGTTGTAACATTAACCGAACTACTACTATCTATGATATTAACTAACGGCACTAAATTTGTGAGATTGGTGCTGAACTTGTTAGGATCATCGGCCACATATTGTATGCAATGTTCTAAACCTTCTGCTGCTTCATTAGATGTATTTTCTATTGGTTTTTCTATCTCTTGCTCTTTATTATTTTCATTGCCATTTATTGATTCTATAAATTTAATTATATTTTCCTTTTTAAATTCATTATCCTCCAAGTTCTCTGTGTCATCGTAAACGTCCACTACAGATCCTTTTCCATCTTTCTCTTGGGTCTTTTCCATTTGAAATTTAACATCTTTAGGTAATGGAGTATTGGGTGCTGTACTAGCTGGTGATGGATTTCTAGATACCGATCTAGAACGTGAAGGATTCACCGAAGCAGTAAAATCATAAAAATCACTTAAACCCTCCATTATTAGACCGTGTTCATCACGCCAAGAACCAAAATCCAAGGGAGTATGTACACTTATAGTGGGAGTATTTTGTGTTGAAGTTGTGGTTGGTGTTTCGCCAGCAACATTATTACTTTCTTTCCAGCGTTCTTCATATTGATCAATTTCTTCTATACGTGGGCTACGTCGTAAGCGTGGCGAAGCAGAGGATCGTGCAGGTGAAGCTTCTTTTTCCGCTTTTTGGGAAGTTTGAAGCTAAGCATTTTAAAGTGTGGCGGGTACAAGCATATATATTTTAAAGCATATAAATTGGGAAAAGTTATATTAGAGGTTTATAAATAGCTTAGATGAATGATTAAATGGAGATGTAGTGGAAGAGTGGGGGGTAGTTAGGGCCTTATTAAAAGCTTCTTAATTTAAGTTTTTGTTTTTTTAATTAATATGTTTAAGTTATAGTTTAGAATGTAAATAATTCTTTAAGAAGATTTTTAAAAACTTCTGGTATCAAGTTTTGGGTCTAAAGATGTTATACTTCATAAGTCAGCCGAGCCGAATGTTACCATCAAGTTTTTCAAATTTTACGTTATATGGTTGGTGGACGGTAAAATAGGCTGAAAGGACCTATTACTTGTTCTCGACTTGAACTATTTGTACAAAATTTCGTTGACGTTTCAGCTTATGTGGAAGGTTAGCATTACTACCCATTTTTTTGTTTTTCAGTATATAAAAACCCTCGTACTAAATAATAAAATTTGTTTAAGAGATATCAGCAGAAAAGTTTAAAATCAAGCTGCAACAGACACCCTGTGCTTCTAGTACATTAACTGATTTATCAATCGATTTTACTTATTTTCAATACCAATAACTTGCTTTCAATACGCAGATAGACGGACAGACATGCCTAGATCGACTCAGAATCTACCCAGAATCCAGAAAATTCTTGGAAAAGAGAGAAGAATGGAATAAAAAGCTTTGACATTCTCTCTTTCTAGTCGTAATTCTGAGTTTTGTGAAGAGAGAGGAGAAGCGAAGGGTAAACCTTTGCATTCTCTTTGCTTCTGTCCCCTACGAAGTCAGAATTGCGGCAAAAAAAATGGATGTGCGTAAACCGGGAATTAGAACTGCAGCAAGAAAAATTGCTGTGTGTGAACTCTGATTATATTTATTTATTAATTTAAAAAGGACTATTTCTTTCTGTTTTTTGATTTTCTTAATAAAAAATCAAAGTCATTGACCATAATGTGAGGGATTTAAAGGAAAAAATTTTCTATAATCTCTATACCAACAACCAGCACCAGAAGTTTATAACAAACCTCTTGAAGGAATCATTTGCTTTTTAGTAAATAAAAACATATTTGGAAAGCAATTCAAACTTACATTTGTGTTATCACTTCGTGCCAATTCTTCTCTATCAGTAGCCTGATTACGTAAGTCTCCTTCCTAAACACATAAAACAAATATCATAAATTATCTGGTTCCCTCTATACATATTCCAAATACTGTAGGAAAAAAAAACTTACTATTGCATCCCAGTTGGCAGAATGTTTCTTTAATACCGTTATAGCCTCTTCATTTTGCATTTGAGTAGCTTCCTCAAATGATGAAGCACTTGGTATGTTAGTAGCTGTATCGTATGTCACTTCTTCACTAGAAGTGGGTTTTTCATATTCCATCTCTTCATCTATGGACAGTGTTTTATTCTTTTTCCAGAATTCAGAATCTTTATATGTTTCGGGTTTTAGTTCACCCCATGGGTCACTGGTCTCTTCACCCAAACGTTCTAGAGAGCTGCGTAAACTTTCATCACTGTGACGCATATCTTTGGCGGGACTACGTTTATGACGTCTATGATGACCTTTAACCTTTAAAGTAGGTTCACTGGTATAACGTATGGGTGTAAATTCTGAATCGGCGGTGTCTTTCATTTCTTCTTCCTCCAAGGAGGTAAACATTTTCAATTCTTCATCACGTGAGTGTCGGGATTCACGTGATGAATTTGAACTGTTACTAGAGCGTCGTTTTTTAAAGGCACGTCTACGTCCAGAACCATCTTCACGCGTTAGTGGTCTCTGTTTAATGCCGTCCAGGGAACGTAAATAATCATCAGAATATTGTAGATTAGTTAAGGCCGTATCTTCACCATCGGGTTCTTGACGTTCTTGTGCTGGATATTGAGTATCAGTACCCGTGGTAATTTCTTCTGAGTATTGAGTACTGAACGAAGATTGTTGACTTGAGGCAGGATCTATGGAAGAAGCATCATCTGATACACCAGGAAATAATAAAGGTTTGGTGGTCACCAAATAGGGTTCATCCAAATCCTGAGCCATTTGAGTTTTAACCGTATGATGTGTTGATTCTCTATCCATTAAGGGAGATAAAGTTCTTTTAATGCAGGGTTCTTCTATGGCGGGCGTTTGTGGTGCACTATCAAGATTTGAGGAAAATTCTCTTTTCTCTACAGCATCTAACATTTTCGCCTGCAATTCAGCCATTTCTTTTTCTGCTTCCATAAAGAGTATAGCATTTTCTTCTATACGCTTTTGTTTCGATTCCTGATCACGTTCACGTTGCATTAAACGTATACTTAACTCCTCCTCTGATTCATCACCCAATTGCTCACGAGCTTTTAATATTTTCCTCAATAGTTCAGCTTCTTTTTGTTCATTACCCTCTAGCTCGTTTAAGTCTCGCTTCTTAATGGATTCTATAAGTTGACGTTCTTTTTCGGTTAATTCAGCTTCTCTTTCTGCCGCTCTTAGTTGTTCTTCTAGCCGGTGTTCAATGTCTAGAAGATTTTTAGTAGCAGCTGCTTCTGCTTCTTCGGAGGCTTGTTTTTCATCAGTGGCTGTATCGAGTAAATGTCGTAAATGTTCTTCTGCTTTAGCTTGCTGGGCTTTTTGTTCTTCTTCTTCGAGTCGTCTTTGTTCGGCTTCTCTTTGTTTTTCGGCCTCTAGTAGACGTTGTGCTTGTTCTTCGTATTCCTCGCGTTGTCTTTGCTCGGCTTCTCTTTGTTTTTCGGCCTCTAGTAGACGTTGTGCTTGTTCTTCGTTTTCTTGACGTAAACGTTCTTGTTCCTCGGCTTCTTCACGTTGCCTTTGTTCGGCCTCTCTTTGTTTTTCAGCCTCTTGTAGGCGCCGTGCTTGTTCCTCGGCTTCTTCTCGCTGTCTTTGCTCGGCCTCTCTTTGTTTTTCTGCTTCTAATAATTTGCGTGCTTGTTCTTCAGCTTCTTTACGTTCTTGTTCTTCACGATGTCGTTTCTCTGTCTCCTCCTTTCTCTTACGTTCTTCTTCCTCTTCTTCACGTTTACGCTGTTCCGCTTCCACTAATTTACGTGCTTGTTCTTCAGCTTCTCTTCTAGCGCGCTCTTCTTTTTCACGTTTTTGTTGTTCTTCCAAAAGTTTCTTAGCCTTGGCCTCTTCTTCTTGCTTTAGCTGACGCTCATATTTAGCTTCCGCTTCAGCCAATTCCTTACGCAATTTCTCAGCTATTTTCATTTGTTTAGCCAATTCTTTTTCCAATTCTTGACGTTTCATATCCGATAATTCTTTATCTTTCAATTGTTCTTTTAATTGATCTATAAGAGTCTGTTGAGCCTCCAAACGATAACCATCCTTATAGGGAACACCATCTTTCATTACTTGAGTCCCAGCAATGTCTTCTTTTTGTTTGGCCTTTTCCAGCTGTTGACGCATACTATCTTGTAATTGTGACAAATTTTCCTCGTTATTAATATTTTCCTGAGCATCATGATTGCAGGAATAGTGATATAGATGACGTACGACATATAAAAATTCAATGGCACTGATATAGCCAATGACCAATGTAAACACTAAATCACCAATTTCTGTAAATAATTCACCCATTTTATTTCAAACTTTTTTTTCGATTTAATTTAATTTCTGTTGCAGTTGGTGTGAAATTGTTCTCGTATTTTTTGATAAATTTTGTGTTGTTTTTTCTCTTTTGATGTGAAAAATTATTGATGTTGTTGTTGCTGTTGGATTTAAGTTGAAATATTTAACGCGTAATGAGAAAAATAAAACATTTGAATTTATTTTTATTTATTTTTTTTCTGCTTCTACTAATCTCACTTGCGTAATCGTTAACTTTGAGTTCACTTTTTTATTTAAGGAATTTTTTTGTCAAAATTTTATTTAATTTTATTGAAAAAAAAAATTTCAAATTCCGTTTAGAATTTATTAACACTTGAGTGTTTAAAATACACTATTTATAGAATTTTTAATATTTCTTTTAATAATTTGCTTTAATTTCCAATATTATATAAAATTCACCACGATTGTGTAATTCACCAAAAAGAAAAAATCATTTAAACACTTTATTTATTGTTGTCCTCAACAAAAAGTAAAATATTAATTTTTATAAATTTCCCTTAATGCTATTGTTTATATTTTGTTGTATTTTTTATTTATTATAATTTTTTTTCTTCAAATAATGTTTGAAATAAACTGGAGAATATTCAAGGTCTAAGGAGAATTTGGGTTGTGTTTTTAAAAGCAGCTACTCAAACACTAAATGAATTTTGGCTGTTTGATGGCTGATAGGCAGTCAGCCGGGCTATAACGACCACTTTGCGTTTAATTTAATATAAAACAAAATAAAATCAAATAGAAATTTTATAGTAAGTAGATAAACTAAAATCAAATATAAAAAGTTCGAAGACGTTTCGTGTTAATCGATCGATTTGCAACTAATCAAATCGTTTTTTATTTAAATCGTTTTATTTTTCCTCCTGCTCTTATAATTTCTTTAATTTTCTTAATTAGAATTTTAGTACACTGTCTGTGGCAATCATTTGCAACAATAATAATAATAATAAAAAAAACAACAAATTTAAAAATAAAATTATTTGTAAATAAAACAATTATGCGGCATCGTTTTCAAAATGAATCACGTAGTAAATCAATGAAACCGGTCGTTTAATCATTTGGTCAATTTAAATTATTTAAATAATTTTTTTTTTTTTTTTTAGATTTTTTTCTAAAACAAATTAAACAGGTATTGAGTGATATCATATAAGAAAAAAAAAGCACCAACAACAACTAATTTTTTTCACTTCACAATTTCTTATTGTCAAACAAATTTTGTAAAAAAAATAAAAGGAAAATCAACACCGCGCGCACTACGTTTCGTGTAATTTTTTCAAGGTATAAACTCGTTGTTTTCTCGCTAACAAATGCCAAAAAGCAAATCAAATAAAAATATTTTGGTTGCACCTTTTTTTCGTTTTATTTTTTTCATTTTGCTGAAATTCACCTAAAATATACATATTTTGACGATTTTCATTTTTGTGTTTCATATTTTAAATTATATTTTGTTTATTTTTATTTCTTTAATATTTTAAAAACAAAAGCAAATATTGTTGCTATTGCTATTTTATTTAGTAGCTATATAAAAAGTAAAATATTTAAATATTTCTTATACACGCTTAAACATATTCTACTTAATATTGGCCCCATTATTTAGCCCAAAAATTCACGAAGAAAATTAAAAGATAAACGTCATTATAGTGGGTCTCTAAACAGAACATTTGTTTGCGTATGTATGTGATATACATATATTAAACAAATTATAGGTTAAGGGTAAAAGTTTATTCTTATTATCCTTTATTTTATACCCTTCACCATAGGTTTTGTCATTCCGTTTCTTATTAATTGGGGAGTTGATATAAAGATGTCTGTCTGTTGAAATCAGTTTTTAGAAAACCCCTGTTATCGTTTATATATGTTTTAGATATCAAAATTTAGGTAATATTCCTTACAAAAATACTAATAAAAATGTACAAAATAGCAGGTAATACTATTTACTATTTTTTTCTTATGGAAATTTACATGCAATAAGTTAGTAAACCCTTATCAAACATACATTATTTTTTTGTGAATACGGCTAAAAAATAATTAAAACACAATATTCTTTAAGAGCGTTTTTCGGATAGAGCATAACTAATATTATTATTTGTTTTTAAAAATTCCACCTAAAAATTTATGTTAATAAATTTCGCTATATTTTAACAGAACTTTTTTTAAATATGTTGGTTCAAATTAAATTGATATCTGGGCAGGCGCGGATCCATTATTTTGAGTCGATTTAACGATGTCCGTCCGTCTGGTTGGTTGGCTGGCTGTCCATGTAAAGCTTGTGTGCTAAGTGCAGATCGCAATTTTAGAGACAATTTGATAAACTTGGTACATATGACTATTTTGCCCAAGTGCAAAGCCTATTGAATTTGGCCATGATCGGTCCATTATTTCACCTAGACCCCATACAAATGTTCTCCCGGAATATAGTTTTAACACTCAAACATACCTTAAAAATT
>MINK01172332.1:3019-34172 GCA_001735545.1 Phormia regina
ATACCAACTATTCGAAAATCGGTTTCTTCAAAAATCTCATCACAACATTCTTATAATG
Organism: Phormia regina; assembly: GCA_001735545.1. Lineage (NCBI taxonomy): Eukaryota > Metazoa > Arthropoda > Insecta > Diptera > Calliphoridae > Phormia > Phormia regina. The sequence continues at coordinate 3,078 of MINK01172332.1, forward strand.
CATCTTATACTAACATTTTAATCTACGAGTGAAATAATTCAGAGAGCAAATTGGCCACACTATGATAAAAATTGTCAGAGTGTAGACACTATGTAATATACAAACACATTTTTAATTGCACAAAATAATTTAATACCTTTCACAACCACCATTAAATGTTTATAGTGAGATTTTTGTTTTATTAATTTATATAAAAAGAAGAATTTGTAATTAATTAAAATTTAAATGTCATTACTCCAGAGAGAATGAACAAAGACTTTTATTGCTAGTGATTATTTAAATCAAGACATCAATCTCTACTTAAAAAAAATACAATAAAATGTAATATTTAGTACTTCATAATGAAATAATAAAAAATAATATATTATTTATTAACTTAGTTAATTGTGTGGTTTAATAAAATATCATATGAGTAAATTTGGTGCGTAAATTTAATTATGCCCTAAAATGTTTTTTTCTTTTATTGTTTACAAAATACAATATTGTATAATTTAATTCACATTTTAAATCGAATAAAATTATAGAAAACTATATACTCTTGACAATTGTTGTTGTGTGTGTATAACTATAAAATTTATAACTTAAATTAACTTTTAACAGAACAATTATTTTATGTTTAAGTCAATTACTTATTTAACACTTACTATTTATTTTTGCCAAATAAAAAAATAGCGTAATATTTCGCATGTATATAGCAAATAAACAAACTACAACTATTTAAAGCTTATGTACTAACTAATATGGTAAAAATAAGGTCAGTCACACATTTGAACCTTCTATTCGCTTTTTATATTAAATTGAAATCAAATAAAAAAGGTATCAAAATAGCATAACACTAATTTGATAATTGTTGAGTGTTTTTTGGTGTAAAATAACATTAAATTATAAAAAAAACTGAAAAAGTACCCTACAAAAATTAAATTTGATTTATTAACAAGTGAAAGTGTTATATTCGGCTTGGTAGAATATAGGTATATATTTTTTTTGAAGCGCATCACGCCCCATCTTTTTGACGGTGACTTACCACTTCATTTTTTATATGTTTAATAGTTTAGGAGTTATTTCCAAATTGTTGTCCGAAAACATATTTATTTATGCAAAATTTAAGATTTTTTACTCATTCTTTTTATAAATGAAAACGTTAAAAAATATTATAGTTTATCAGCTTTATTTTAAAAGATGATAAACTACGTACAAATCTTGTATTTCTTCTTTAAATAAAAATGAGTGGACTAGATGGTATTTGACAAGCTAAACAAAAAAATATGATTTCATATATTTTTTTATGGGCATGACTAATATTCAACATTCCAAACTCGGGATTGGTTTGTCTAATTTAGATATAACTCAAGAACCGTTTGCACGATTTTATATCAACATCAAATATGGTATTACCATTTAAGAGTTTTAAAAAAGTGGATGTGACATCCAACCCAGTTCTTATTAAATGTATGTTAACAATAATTTGTATTCGCTTAAAAATGTCAACACGAGCTAAACACGGTGAGGTTCGCTACCCCTTATTAAGCGACATCAAATATGGTATTAGCATATTAGGAATTTTAAAAAAGTGGGCGTGACATCCAAACTATATCTTACATATCCTTTAACGACCACAGGCATTGTTAATGTCTGTGAGTCTAATTCTATCTATTTTCTATTTAGGAATTTTTTGCCCATCATTGTATCTTTTCTTGTTTAACTGTGTGAATCAAATTTGAATGAAGATTTTGATAACTGAAGACATAAAAAAATATTTCTGTTCATCATAAAATAAGTGACCTATCATTTTATGATGAACAGAAATATTTTTTATGTCTTCAGTTATCAAAATCTTCATTTTGTATGAAAAATAAAAAAATAAATCGGACATTAATTTCATATTAATCCGAAACTTTTGAGCGGATAATAATTTGAAGTTAGAACGTCTTAACGTACCGTTTATACTAGCCTTTTTTTTGTTTGCACATGAACAAAACGTCGGCAAAGAAATACACACAGTTTTTTCCATTTTGTTTTGTTTTTCCATAATTTTTTGTTTGCCGACAGTGTCACTTCGATACTTTTGCATACTTTTGCGGATGCAGAGGTGCATCCGCATGGAAAATGACGTTTGATGGCAGACATGGTTGCTCGAACAATTGTGCGAACAAGAACAAAACATCTTTTTAAACACGCAGTAAAATATTTGTATTTATATTCGTTGTTTTTATGTTATTATTTTGTAAATTGTCTGTAAAGAAAATATCCATAGACAAAAATAAATAAATGTTGGGTCCACACTATCCAAATGCATGTGCGCACAAAATTTTGTTCATTGCTCGAACATGAAAAAAGCGAGTGTGGTCGGCTCGTAAAGTAATAATCATTTTTGGAAATAAATCTGTAACTTATGATTGGCTGGTGGGATTTACATAAAATTTCACAGAGGCGTTATTCAACTACTATATATTAAGCACCCGAAAACCCTTTAATTTTTCAATCAAAATAAATATCTTTAATGTTCAGTGTTTTTTTTTTCATTTGTTGAAAATATCCATCATGAAGAAAATAATAAATATCTTTAATGATTAATATCTTTGAAAATAAATATAAGTATGAAAAAAAATTTCAAACGATTGTTCTTTTTTTATTCATAATTTTGTTTTGTTTTAAAATAGTTATAGTACCTAATTGGTCCAATATACACAATTACAAAATTTTGATTTATTAGAAAAAGAAAATTGAATTTATTTTCTACACATGGTGATTGCTTAAGGTCAAGGTTTAAAAAGTCCACGAGCAGAAATAATAAACATTAAACTAGATCAAATAATATTATAGTACAATGAACTCAAATGAATATAAATTTAAATAACTATCTACCTAATAAAAAAACACACTAATTACATAAATAACAAATATTTACATGCATTTCATTTGTTTGCAAGACACGTAAAGTGTAAAAAAATACTAAATAATAGGTATTTTTTATTTTTTCTATTTTTAGCAAACACACTTACCGTATTTACGAATTCTGCAATATTAGCTGATATTAAATAGTTGCCTTCACACCAATCAACGGGTGAACTGCCCGGTCGCAAATGCTCCCAGGCCATTGTATATATATCAAGTTGGGAACCTATTGTTATAGATTTAAAGTGTGTGCAACAAAGGAAAAGGAAACTAATTAACACTACACAGATGCACTCTCAGTTTGTCTAATTGTGCAACACTAACACAAGCACACAATCCGACACGCGTGTTATAATTTGATTGAAAACCTTTGTTGCAAAAAAATAAATAAAAACACACCAAAAAAAAAAAAACTAGACACAATGTATGTGCATATGTTTTATTTAGTTAATTATTTTTATTATTCTTTGTTTATATGACGGTTCTTTATTTAATTTATTTCTTTTAGTTGTAATCAATTTTTTTTTCATTAATTTTTGTGGTCGAGGTTGTTTCTTTTCCGTTCCTTTTTTTATTTAGTAGTTTTTACTAAACCGAATTTTGTCTTTTTTACTTATATAATTTGCCTTAAATTTTGTTATTAATTAAAAAATGTATATGGGCAGTAAATAATAACAATAAAAACTAAAGCACTTGATAATATTACGGATTTGTTTATATTTGTTACACTTTTGCACAAGTTATTTTGATGCTAAAAACAATACTCTTCCTACCGTTTATGTACGCACTTATTCTATATGGACATCTGCTTTTATTGAAATTTTACGTTCAACTAAATAGTGTTTTTGTTTTTAATGATTTTGTTGTAGCAATGCATGTGTTTTAAAATCGATTCATTCAATTGTCGTTTTGTTTGAGAGTACGAAATAACAAAATAAAAACATCAACAAAAAATAATGATAATAAGAGATAACAAAGAAAATATAGAGCATGAGAAATGAAAACAGAGAGTATTTTTCAAAATTTGTATTTATAAAATTATGAATTAAAAATATACGGTTGTAAATATTTAATAAAATGGTTTTAATTAATAGAAATGTTTATACAAAATATACACGATTTTTTAATAAATATTTTGATTTAAAGTAGTCTTTTAACGAAAATTAAATGTCTCCAGGAAATGTTTATGTTCATGGAAACGGATATATGTATGTATTTTTGTTTACATTTAGATTCTCTCTATCATATGTTATTAAAGCGTTGCCATATTTGTTAGAGCTTATTGTCAGATTAATTTGGTTTAAAAAAAATTAAAAAATCTAAAATTGTTATATTTTTTAAGTATGAAAAACTATATATTTTCGCAAAATATTATACATATTTCTAATGGCGCAATTTCTACTACAAACATTAGATTAATTCAAAATTATATAGATATATTAGCTCAGCTCAAATGAAAATTTAGTTCGTTCTAAGATGATGTTTCTCCAAATTTTGGTCTTGACATTATCCTTTTGTGAGCTAGATCAAAATGAAAACGAGTCTTTTTCGGCTTTTTCGATTTTTTTAAAATTTCAACCAAAGATAATTTAATAACACAAGAAAGAAAGAAAACAATGTTGGACCAGGTCCAAATAAGTCCAATATTATGCAATATTTACAATAAATATAGATATTTCAATTTTTTACACATATGTCCGTTAAAAAAATTACATAAAATAATAGAACATTTTTTAATTTTTGATTAGAATTTTTCAAAACATAATTTCAATAATATACAAATGTATCTGTATGAAAAAGATTTATATTTAGTCAGCGGTAAAATACGCGTATTATCTTGAACTTTTTAATGATATTTAAAGGCTCAACTACATAGAATACTTTCGTTTCAACTGCGACTGACATCATATATTATATTAACTCAATCGTTGCATTATTTTGTTATTAAAATTTTACATAACAAAATATATGATGTAAAAATTAAATTATGTTCTCAGTTGAAATAATGAATTACAAATAAAAATTTTCGACTCATCTAAAAAATATTAAAATAAGAATAAATCAACGAACAAAATGTATTTACATACTTCCGTACTTTAAAGTTAAACATTTTTCATATTTAAACTACTTAACGCAGAAGTTTGTGGTACTGAATTGGCTCCGTTCCATATAAATGCATTTATTTTACTGCAGCGAAAGTATTATATGTAGTTGAGCCTCATCAGTTCATACTTCTACAAAACTATTTACATAATTGCACTCGAAAATGTATACATTGCACTCGGTAATGTATACATTGCTCTTGCGAAATGTATGCATTACGCTCGTGAAAACGTGAACACTCGAAAGCGTGAACGACTCAGACTACTCCAGGGTTCTCTGAACAGGTATAATCGTCAACCCAGCCGAATTTGTTTTGGTGTCGGAGATCTGTCAAAGTTTGTTTATGTTTTGTTGTTTACATGGAGAAGCAAAAAATAATATTGTATATCTTGCAATGTATTTTAATTAGTTGTTTTGACACTTCTAATACTCAAAAGAGAGACAAAAAGTTGGATTGTTGTATTTGTTTCCGCGACGATTATACCTGTTTAGTGTGTCTTGGACTACTCTAAAAATTGGGAAATACCCGATTAAGAATAAAATGTTTTTGTTTCTAATCCTAGAAGCATATAATACTTGTTTTTGTTCGTTAAAACAAAAACAATTTATATTTATGTTAAAAAAATCAGTCTTAATGATATATGTACTTTTAAAAATCTTATTTAAATTAAAACATCTGCCCTATATTGTTAAAACGGTGTTTTACCAAAGCTTCACTGTTTACTATACTTCTACATATGTGACAACATTTAAGATCAAAACAAGTCTGGTAACTTCTAGATAAATTCAGCGTAAAATACCAGCGTCAACTTAGCCAGCTTTACGGGCGGCTTAGTCGACCCGCCGATTATTTTTTTGAAGCCGCTAAAGCCGTAAGTTGAATCTAGCCGAAACCATTCAATTTGGAGCAATGTGTACTAACACAATCAACTGATAATTTTGAATGTACTGTTTGTTATGATGTTGATTACATTTCGAATAAAACTTCGACTTATGTTTTGCTTTACGGTATTGGTATTGGGAATATCTATTCTGATGGAAAGGATCAATTTTAAAATTTTCTTCCCAAAGGTGGAACAAGTCAAAATTATCAGCACGTTTGAAATTATTATATCTTTTTTGCCTTAATAAAGGTTATTCTGTGTATTCAGTTTGCATTCTCCTCTGAGTATGTCAAACACTAGCTTCGCTAAATAAGCTTTTTTCGAATATCAAACATTTTTTAAAGTTTCGCAATTTTTACACAAAATGTCAATTTTGTGTAAAAAATTAGATCCGACAATTATTAATAAAGATATTCAGGAAAATATATTGTATATATTTGAAGGCCTAAAACGTGTAAACCGAGAAACAGCGGTCAACAATTTTTATAGCACTATAATCACAAATAAAAGTACTATAGAATCACTATCAAAATTGTTTAATACACACTGTGCTAATGATCTTGAATTAAGCCCGAAAGTTTATATTAGTTATATCAGTTCACATTCCAGCTGATTCTAAGCCGCCGTCGAAAATTTTTACAAAAGCCGCCGTCGTTAAAATTCTTCGACTCAGACCTCTGTACAGCGTATGCATTCTATATTCTTTTCTTCAACAGTTTGCAATTAGTTATTTTTATTATAGGAAAATACACAAAAAATAAGATAAAATAGAACAAAAATGTCCTCTGCAATTTATTTAGAAAATTATTTAGATGGTAAGTATTGGAAAAGTGATAAATTTTTCTTATTTTAACACCATTCCATCATCCATTTACAACACACAACAATCAATGCATACTCACAATAAATTTTCACTTTCCCAAACAAACGTATAAACATTTCATCTCCATCATACATCCAATCCAACAAAAAAATAAATATTTAAATGAAATCAACAAAAAAAATATACAACGTTCTACTACTAAAGTCTTATCCAATATAGGATTAGAGTCCTTACCCACTGAGTTAGAAAGGAATTTTAAACTTATGCGCAAATTGGACGATAGAGCACAAACTGCCATGAAAAGTATAGACAGTCATGCCAAAGAGTTTATGCGTAAACTTGCCGACAGCAGTGTCACAATGACAGATGAAGAGAGGCGAGAACGTCTGACGGACATCCAACAATTATTTGGCAAAGCTAAGGAATATAGTGATGATAAAGTACAATTAGCCATACAGACCTATGAATTGGTTGACAAGCAAATCAGACGTTTAGATAACGATCTGGCACGCTTCGAAGGAGAGATACAAGAGAAAGCATCATCCACTAGGGGTAAATCAGAAGAAGCTCAAGTTAAAAGTAAGTCATGCTTATTATAAAAATATGTGATATAATATATACTATGTGATATAATAAAATCTGTTTTTTTTTTTATAACAGAGGGGCGTAAAAAAACAAAAGACTCTGGTAAGGCTACAGGGAAAAAGAAACGCAACACATCATCAGATGATGAAGCTAATAACAGTGCCTCCGTTGCTGCCGCAGCGGCGGGTGGTCAAGGTGGTAAAAAGAAAAAGCAGAAGGTAAATCAAGAAAAAGAAACTCGCAAGGGGGGTCAAAAGGTAATCATCTCATTATTCCATTTACATGTAACCTATTCTTAAATTTATTTAATGAAATTTATTTTTTAGTGGTTTGGTTTAGTTTTCTCTTTAGAAATTTTGTTATAAGTAGATTGTTTTTTATAACTAATGTATTGGAATATGCGACAAAAGTTTGAAAAAGAAATGATTTTTATGTAGTAATTTAAAAATTGGCTATTTATACTATGTAATTTTTCGGTCACGGTCATCGAGACAATGGATCTTTTGAGTATAAAGTTTGTATATTCTTGATCTCTTTATGTAAATCCTATACTCTTAACTATTTAAAAAGCTTTATATCATCTAGAATGATTTTTTTAAAAAGGAAAGGATTTATCATGAAAATTAAAAATGCTAGTTATGGAAAAAACACATGTTTCAAAATTTTCAAAGGACTTATTTTGCATGCTGCTCTATGCTTTTTATTTAATTCACTTCACTCATTCTCTCATTAATATCAAACTAAATCGCATGTTTATACATAAATTTATATTATTTTGTTATAAATCTTCAACCTCTTTTATTTCCTTTTCAAAGCAGAAGAATGTTGATTTAGATGATTCCGAAAAAGAATCATGCCTTACTTCAGCCACACACCCGAGTGATGTCTTGGATATGCCAGTTGATCCTAATGAACCGACATATTGTTTGTGTCATCAAGTGTCTTATGGCGAAATGATTGGGTGTGATAATCCAGATGTAAGTTACTACATTTTTTGGAATATATATATATATACATATATTTTTTACTTTTAAATATAATTTATTTATTTAGTGTCCCATTGAATGGTTTCATTTTGCTTGCGTTGGCCTTACAACCAAACCTAAAGGCAAATGGTTTTGTCCAAAATGTACACAAGATCGAAAAAAGAAATAAATTGTGTTTAAAATTTGTTTTATATTATTAGTAGTTAAAATATTTTTATAATGTAAGTTTAATTTAAAAAAATGAAATTGTTTTTTAAAATATAATATAGTTTTACAAAAAAATGTTTTTTTTTTACTTTAAAAACTTATTTTGCAATAATAAAGCTATGTTCACATTTATCAAATGTGAGTGGCCATTAGTTTGATGAATATTTAAAACTTCCTAAATGGGAAAAATCCAAAACTAACAAAGGTAAAACGAAAATAAAAAATAAAATATGCTATAAAAACACCAAAGTGGAAAAAAACATAAAATTAAAAAAGTGCCAAAATTAAAAACACAAAAAAGCGAACGAAAAAATCGCTAACATGAAAATTTTTGGCGACGCGGTAAAAAATATTAGAGTAACAATTTTATCTGTATTTTTTTCGGATTAAAGGATATTAGAGATAGGCAAATCTCAAAGAAAAGTCAATAGACATTTTTTTTAACCATTACAAAAATTTTTTAGTTCGGAACAAAAAATATTTTAGAAGTAAAAAATATCCCATTTCTGGAAAATAACCTCAAAAACGTTAATTTTTTCATTTTCAGATTAATATAACTTTTTATTTATATAATTCTTGCAATATATAAATAACTCTTCTACTGATTATTTTCGTTTATTAATTTTTAATTCAGACTATTTTTTTAAAACGTTTTAACTAACATTTATGTATCTGAGAGAGTGTTTAGTTCTGGTAGTTTGTATAAATATTTGGATTTCACATTGTCTTTTCTAATAAAAATCTCGAAAAATGAATGTTCGAGAAATTCGACGTGAACAGATTAAAGTATCTAAATTAAGTGCGTAAATAAAAATTAAATTATAAAAACATAAATACATATAACAAAGGTAAGTACAATGAAGAGAAAAATCGAAATTATATTTCGATATAATTAGTGCTTGTAAATATATTTTTGGAAAAGAGAAGTTTAGTGAAAATTTGCATTTAATTTGTACATTTAAATAATTTAATTAAACAATTTAATTTCTTTTAGAACCATTTAAAACAAAATTTGCCCTACAGGATGAGGACTTTGATAAAGTAACACAAAAACATTTTCAATATGCCATGATCGACTTTCAAAAATAACAAAATATGAACAAAAACGAAAGAAAGCAGATAACGATGAGGTTTTATCATCAGATTCATTATTTTTAAAAAATTACATACATATTTGTAAGTTTCACATAATCTTTTTGACGAATATTTATTAAACAAAAATTTTAATTATTAAGTATGTTTTTTATTTAAATTAAAAGTAATAACAATAAATTAAATATATTTTATAAATAATTATTTCAATTTAAAACAGCATAGTCTTTTATTTCGAAACAAAATGAAGTATTACAAATATATAAATAATGAATATTTAACAATATCGAAGCTACACTTTTCTCAACATTTTTATAGAAAATTTCTCGATATCGCATTCATTATCGATAAATTATCTTTTTCGAAGTTTTTTCGATATCGAAAACGAATATTAATAGATGTTGCTCACGATTCATAATTGATGTCGCTAAATGTTCACTATTAATGCGATAAACGAACCTTCGAGATCGAAAGATTTGCTGCCACAAAGTGAGCGACGGGAGAGCTCAAGCAGCTCATTTTAGGATCGCCAACGATAGTCGTTCTCGAATGTTTTGTCAGAGAAATGTTCGCGAATTTTTCGAAAACGATACCACTATCGAAGTTTATGGTCAGCTGGGAAAGCATTTAATTTGAATACAAAGTACCAGTTTTCTTCTTAAATAAATAAATAATGTTATTGATAGTGCCAACAAATGAAGACGCAAAATCGTTACTAAAGAAATGTCTTTTTTTTTAAGTGCAAAATCTAAATATGTCATATATATACATAGTAGTCGCGTACATACATAAAATGTTTTTCAATATATTTTCTATAAATATGTACAATAAAGTGCCTCATGAAAAAAAGTTGCAAGTATCCCTCTAGAAATTAAGATTAGTGAAAATAAATTAAAAATTTGCATTTTTGTTCCCATACAAATCGAAGCACTTTAATGTACATATGTAATTCAAAGTAATTTTAACACAACTTTCCTTAATAAAACAATTGTTTTTATTTTTACTTTATTTTCTTCCTTTATTTCATCAAATATATTTGTTACATTATTCAAATTGTGAATCATTTATCTAATTATGTACTTTTTCTTATATTCTCCATATAGTAGGTATATAATATAGTAAATTAGAATTTGTTCAAATTATTTAGTTTTATTTGAGATCAAAAACAAAATTGTATTCATGATATTTTGTTTTTTATAATATTCATATTGGAATTAAAGAAACTAATTATATTTTTTATAGAATAGTTAAAAATGCATATTATAAATATATTTTAACAAAAAATGCTGAAATATTGCACAAAATTAAAAAATAAGAAAACTGTAACACTTAATTAGTTATTTATAATTTTTTTTAATGGAGAACCAAGAAAAATATTTTTGAACGTATATTTTATAAAGAGATTTCTTAAGTTTTCTCTATTGTTTTTTAAAGGAAAAAAACGAATTTATTTTACCTCCGTAATCAAAACAAATTTTAAATATAAATTACATTTTACAAACAAAATTTCTATATAAAATTTGTTTTAAAAGGTACGTTAAATTTAAAAGTTGTTTGTTAGTCTTTTAAAGTCATTATATTGATTTCAATGTGATGTGTGATCTTAATGTTGATTATTTTGTTTTTGTTCAAGTTAAAATAGTGATATTAAATAACTGATATATGAAGTAAATATAATTCAGTACTGATTTCCCACGTCAAAAATAGAAAATCATCTGTTTTAAAGAGGAAACTTTTAGAAAATTCTAGGTGCAATGTTTCTTTTTGTCAAGAATAGAAAGTCGTCGGTTTTAAAAAGGAGACTTAATGATTAATTAAAAATTTTTAGATGTTATCTAAAAATTATTTTCTAAGAACTGCCACAACTTTTGTCATATAGACAGACTAGTACTGTAGTAATTCAATAACTAAATGTTAGGAAAATTAAGTCCCCAACAAACATATTACATATATTATTTTAAATAATTTAATATTCTGAGTTTTAACTTTGGTGTTGTCCTTGAATTTGTCGTATTTTTAACTTACATTTTGGTACTGATCAATTGACAATTAAAATGTTATTAGAACTAAAACATTTTCAATAAATTTTTTCATTATGCAAATTGTTAGTCGATTCATTACTATTTAAAAAGAATTAAAAAGGCACCAATAAACTTTTGCAAAATTTAAACAATGTTTAAGATTCTTTATCGATAACGGGTTTTTTCTTTTACATAATTTAAAACAATTATCATTGAAAGACTTTCTATTATAGCACATTTGCCGAAAAATACTCTTTTATTCGGTTTTTTCAATGTTTATCTCATCACTGCGCTGGCGCCATAATCTCTGTAGCCAACCATCTCTTGATTTATTTGCTGCATATTCATTATTCAACATACTAAAACTGCTGAAGACATCTTTCATGGCCAAAGCCTTTTTATAGGAATAGTTTTTAGTGGCATAGTACATTTTTTGTAAAATATCAGGCATTTGTTTTTGAGCTACCCACGATTTAATACTTTGGGGTATTGGCAATCCGGGATCATCGTAATAAGTCAGTATGTAATGTACACCGGGCTCTTGAAAACTGCGGTATGGTTTAATTACCATAAAACTCCAATAATCCGTAACACGTACTTTGCCATTGACCTGTGGATAGTCAGGATGTTGAGTACCGCGATTGGCTACCATCATTACTTTGCGTTTGTCATCACATATAAAGCGTCTGCAGTAGACGTAATCTCGATTGCTGAAAAACTTTGGCCACTGCATTTCCCAATAGATTAGATGAGAATTGGTTCCTGGCATAGGATCCTCTTCGATTAGATGTAGAGCCACAGCAGTATCATCCCATTGTTTGCGGTAATCCAAATCAACTTGTACATGCAGTAAATCTGCTGCCGATATATCGTTAAAACTTGCATATACCTTATATGAATACATGGCGGTACGTTCTTCTCGCCTCCATATTTGAAATTCGTCTTTGCTAAAATATGGTTCCCAGTTTCTATCACTAGCTATTTCTATTAATGCATTTCCCTTTGCAGCTGCACCGTCTACTCCATTTCTGTCCAAATAGAAGTGTCTTAAGCCATTTTTATTTGATTTCTTTCTCCCATTAGAATTATCATCTTTATTCGCCACCAAGCAATAGCAATATTTCATATTATATTCTTTACATCGATCGCACAGTTTATTTCGGTGAATGTTATTAATAAATTCCAAATCCCCTTGGCATATATCGAAATTTGCTAAACTCAAACGTTCCGAGTTCCAATCAAAACCTGAACCATTGCCATTGCCAGTCATGCAACCCACAACACCAACGGCACTTAAAACCAAATTTGTTCCCTTGAATTGTGGCAGTTGTCGGTGATAGGATCTAATAAGCTGTTTTAAACCATTCGATCCATAAACTCGATGATAAAAGCTAAATAGTTGTTGTAGACGTCTAGATCTCTGGGCCAATATTGATTCACATTGATAACACCAGGCTTGCAAAGTGGCATTCGAGGAGTGTTTTATATGCATAAGCATACGTTTGAATATCATTTTGCTTCTACACTTTCTGTCACTTGAATTTATTTTTTTTACAATATTTTTTAATTCATTTTTACAAATTTAAAACTTTTTCTTTTTTTGTTTTTATTCGCTTGCATAACATTTAACGCTTTTGCATTTTCTATCTGTTGATCCGGATTAAATATTTTTTACTATTTGTTTTTGGTTTGTTTAAAAAGTCCTAAGTTGTTAACTATTATTTGATTATTATTTTATTTTTGACTAATAAATTTACTATTGAATATTTCAAAAAATAGTAACAATAATTTTTATGACCCGAAAATGTCTAATACATGTGCACGATAAAGTTGTCAAAAATTCTGAAAAATAATCTATGACATTTCTAACATGTGTTGCCATATTGGCCAACGTTCTATTTTAAATTTACCGTTATATTTTACGAAAAATGTAAATAATTTTTATAACTATTCATTATTACATTCCCCACTACTTAAATAGGAAAAAACTACACTTGAAGAGGATTCAAACATAAAAAAATTAATTTCCAAATTCAATTTTTAATGAAATTTTATTAAATTATAAAATGTTTAAAATTAAACAAATCTTTTTGTTTTATTAGAATTGAAAGATATTCTAAGTGCTAATTTACCCGCAGATGAAAGCACTCTTTTAGTTCATCCTTTCATGTTTACTTAATTTTTCGAAAAATGTGCAAGAATTTTGTCAATGTTAAAATTTACGAGAGCTGGACAATTTTAAAAATACCTCTAAAAGTACGCATATCATTATCAAAATGTTAGTTATAAAAAAAAATAAACTTTAAATTATAATAGTTGTATACTACGAACTTAAATACTCATTTAAACAATTATTATGTCTCTTTTCAGTACCGAAATATTAAGATTTTATTAACTTATGTCATTCTTTTTTGTTCAAACATGTAATTTTATATATTTCGGACATTTTTCAAAATATAATAGTTTTTGATATACCATAGGAATGGTCTATAGTGTTGCTATTGAAGATTATAATTAACTCATTAGGAGTCAGAGGGTGAATTTTATATATTTAGTTTCCGAATGGTTTAAGTAGTAATTTTTGGAAATAATTCACATTGAATCACTTATTACAATTTATGAATAACATAATAAGTTCTTCAGAACCGCGATGATAATGGAATAAAATGGAATTTTCGAAATTTATCTGCTATTTTCCACGAATTTACAGTATTTCTTTGCTAAATTTTTGCTTTAGAGGACATTTATAACCTTAACTAACCTTTCATTTGCCATTAAAGTTAACTTCACCAATAATGAATTCAAAATACCAAAAATCTTATTTATTCGACTAAAGGGTTAAAAGAGTTAATGTACATGTCAATAGTATTATAATTTCGGAAAAAAGAAAACAAATTTTTAAAAATGTTTTGTTCAATAAATGTTAGAGTTTTTCAATAATATTTTGTAAGATTCTAAACAAAAAATTAAAAATTAGGTATATTGTTTTGTATATTACTATAAAACATTTCCAATTTTAATTTTACGGGGTAAATTTGCAACTTTTTTTATTCCCATACAAATCAAAGCACTTTACTCAGTAGTAATCAAAAACAAATCTGGTATTTTTTACAACATATAAATTTACAGAGCTGTTAAAAACGTATTATAATAAAATACATTCCAATACTACCATAAAAAGCAACAATTCAATTCTGTCTCGTGGTTGTCTGTATTGTTTTTATTTTGGTTAATATCTTCTCGAATTGCGTGAACATTGTTTAAATTGCTAAATAATTAATGAAATTTATAGGTAAATAACAAATAAATACTTTCAAAATGGCAATGAGAAGACCACGTATAAAGCCAGTGGCAAATATTCAATTGAATTCAAAGCGCAAGGCGAAATCTACAAATGATGTAAAAACTGTTAAAGCTGGTGAAAGTGATGTAAATGGAGTGCAGGAAATCGAAAAACAAGTAAATGTTCATTCAAGTGAACAAAATGAGGACGCACAAACTGAACAATTATCCAAGAGCAATGAAAATGCTTTAGAGGTTAGAGTGGACACAAGGGTTGACACGACAGCAAATGAAAATAACCTAAATGGTACAAATCAAAATGAAAATAACGGTATTGGAACAGATCTAACACCACATACAATTGAAGAGAATATAGGAGGTTCCAGTAACGAAAAAATAAGTGATATTGTTACAAAAGCTAATGAAAATAATGATAAGACAGAAGACGAGCATTTAAAAAGTACCAATCATGAAGTAACAGAAGCATTAAATGATACAGAAGCTTTTAAATGTCCCCCCATGGTGGGACTTCAAAGAGCAGTTAGTCATACTTCAAACAGTGGTGTAGATGATGTTTTCTATTCAGATATAGAAGAAAATGCTTTACAAATGGATTTAGAAAAGTCACCATCACAAGGTTGCCCTATGTCTCCCTCGAAAAATTTGACCAGACAACGAATACGACCCACACCACATTTTGGTCAAAGACGTAATAGTTTTGTTGGTTCCTCACCTTCACCACATACATCCGGAAATGAAGATAATGCCAGCAGTGTAAACAATGAATTTGTACAACCTACGCAAACAAGGCGAGAAAGACATCATTCCGCTTCTTTTACAGGCAATAGTCATTCCGCTTCTTCACATCATCATTATCACCACACTCCACATAAATATTTACCTAGTGGTATATCAAACAGTAGTATGGGACGTATACGAACAGAATCTGGCTGTTCAGTCTTTTCCGATACCAACACATCTTCCCACAAATCACGTAAAACTGAAGATAGTAAACAGAATTCGCGCAAAGATTTTGAAGCTCGTTTTCACAATGGTGTACCAGAAAAGTCAGCTATAAAAATGTCTGATTTGATTTATTATAATCCAGCCACAAATCCTATGGAACAAAAACCAAATCCCAGCGTGAAAGTAGAGCAAAACGATACTGGATCAAATGATGTAAAACCATTCACTGAAAAACTGGAAAAGGATACAGATACGTTAGCAGATGGTGAGGCCGTACCAGTACCGCAATTAAAACTTAATGCTAAGGGAGAACTTATACTCGATGATAAGTCCTTAGTAATTGAAACAACTGCCGAACAGGAAGCACGTAAAGTTTTAGCAAATTCTTCATTAATATATCTCGATGAAAACACGGGTATGAATGGTTTTTACTCACGCCAAAAACGAACACGTGAATGGCTGCCATCAGAAACAATTAAATTCTATCGTTGCCTACAAAATGTTGGCACTGATTTTTCATTAATGGTTTCTTTGTTTCCCAATCGCACGCGGCGTGATTTAAAATTAAAATTTAAAAAAGAGGAACGCAAAAATGGAAATTTAATTAATAAAGCATTATTGTATCCCAAACAATTTGATCTGGAATCGCTGAAACAACAAATTGAGGAAGAAGAAAAGTTACGAGAAGAGCAAGCTAAGAAATCTAAGATCACTAAAGAAAAAGCTAAGGAAACGAAAAAGGTTAGTATGAATTATATTTCTCAATAATACAAAATTTATTAATAATCCTATATTAGATTGTTATTTTTCATCTACTTCCATATAAAAAGTAATAAACAATTTGATCTTCAAAATATTTTAACTAATTCAATAATCCTTAAAAAATTAATTGTATTTTATATTTTACAGAGAAAGATTTGTACATCAAGTGTGTCCAATCGTATATTATTAAACGAAGATGTTTATCAAAATGAAAATGACCAAAAACCCAAAAGAGCCCGAAAATCTAATATCAAGAATAAATGTGGAGAAATTAATCAAAATAATGAGACTATTGAACAAAACGGTGAGGCGACTATAAGTTCCATAGAAGCAGATAAAAATGATAAAATTAATAATCACAATGAAATTGAACAAAAACCTAAACAAAGAAAACCCTATACAAAATCTAAAAAGTCCTCTAAACAACTTAATGAAGAACAAATAGTTGAAAACAACAACAATAATAATAATGAGGATATGCAAATGAATGAAAACGTCAATGTGGACAAAATCAAACGACGGCGAAGGCGAACACCAAATAAACCGCAAAAAGAAGAAATTATTATTATAAAAGAAGAAATTATTAAAATAGAAAATAGACAGGACTCTAATCAAGCAACTGCTTCTATTGCACCACCACCCGAATATCAGGATACCAAACAGTTGCAAACAGAAATTGATGAATTATTAGACTCAGATGCAGTAGATATACAATATAGTGGTTCTACATCATCATATGAAACATCAGCAATAAATGTGTTTCCCATTACCTCTCCAGTGACACAATATCCTGAGCATGTTAATACGACACCATGTCCTGTGCCCTATACAACACATTATGTACAGGATAATTATGTTGAAAATGATACGGACATAAATAAATATGAACATCGGACATTTGTTAATTTGGATGATGGTTCTGTAAATGTTTATAGTAAAATAGAAGATAATTCCAATTATATAACATCACCACCAATAACCTCTTTACCTTCTCCACCAACACGATCTCAATCACCACCAGTGCCACCACTTCCTGTGTGTCCTCCTAATAATGAAAATAAAACAGTAGTTGAAACAACTACAACAATCCCTGAACTAGAGATCATAAATAATGATACTTGTTCGTCTGTGATATCCGAACGTGAATTAAATGAGGAAGATATACAATCAATCCTTACAGAATTAGCTGACGGCTCTTTGGTATTAGTTTCCACTTTAGATCCGGATGATCCCGATAAAGTTTTAAATGAAATTTATATGGTTGATAAAAATACTGGCGAATTATGTGAAGAACCTTTAAATATACCCGATAATATTGTTCAGTGCATATTAACAGTAGTCAGCTAAGAATATTTATTATATTTTACACTTTTTTCTTATTGATATTTATTTTTAAGCATTTTTTCATTGTTCATACATACTCCTATTAATATTGAATTATTTTATTTTTTGTTTTATTTCGTTGCTTTTTAACTTTTTTAAGAATAAGATGTTTTTATTAATTTTTGTATTTTTACTAACATGTTGGAATAATTTTGAATACCAAGTGTGTGTTTCACTTTTATATTGAGTACTATTGACTAAAAGTATTCAAACAGCGAAAAATTTTTTTGCAAACTTTAAATTTATGCATAGAACTGCACATAACTACATTTAAAGATGAAAAAATAAATAGGTATTTTACTTTTTTTTAATTAATCATTTAGATATCTTTTAGTTTATGATTAATTGTCTTCATAGAAAACCTTTCTTTAATTAATGTACTTTATTTAAAAAGTATATAAAATGATATACTGTCATTATCATATTAATTTATCTATAATCTTTGGCCATACGAAAAAATTTTATAAATATTGATCAAATCTTTTGTTAATTGTTAAATTATATTTATTGCTTTGTTATGAATAATTTCATTTCATTATTTACTTGTAAGATACATATATTAAAATAAAAATAAAGCTTTGCTATTGTCGTAATATATACATACATATGAGTAGTTGTTTTATTCGATATTTGGTTGTGGTTAATGTAT
The DNA here is from genome assembly GCA_001735545.1 of Phormia regina. Classification (NCBI taxonomy): domain Eukaryota; kingdom Metazoa; phylum Arthropoda; class Insecta; order Diptera; family Calliphoridae; genus Phormia; species Phormia regina. The sequence continues at coordinate 21,716 of MINK01172332.1, forward strand.
ATAGTATATGGTTGTATTAATAGCTAAATGGCCTCACAAGGATTTTTCTGTTTGAAATATTTTTTTTTACACTTTCATAATTGGTGGTAAGGGTATAGTTTAGAGTTGGGCATAATCATTCATTTGATGGTTCGTTCACATGGTTCAAAATTGTAAAATGATTCAGTTCGTTCATCGTCCATTTTTTAACATTGTTCATACTCTGAACGATGAGTGTGTGTGTATAGGCAACAAATGAAACAGAGCCTGAACGATCAATGTTTGAATGAAGAAACTGAAACATATTATACTTTCATAAATAATTTTTAAAAACAATTTAAAATTATTCTTATCCATTTATTTTGCACTGAAACTGAAACAATAGTTTCAGTTTCATCTGTTGATCCTTCATTCAAACATTAATCGTTGAGACTCTGTTTCATTTGTTTAATATACACTTACAAGCTCATCGTTCAGAGTATGATCAATCGGACTAATCAGACTTTGAACATAAATTCTGCACCATCTTTGATGTTGTACAGACTTTCAGCAACTAAATAGTGGGTAGTAAACTTATGATGACATTTTTTTTTTTTTTTTTAATTTTCAGTTTTTCAATTTCAATAAAGATTTATTCTTGTTGCGTATTTTGCTTTATATCTCATTGATGTGCCCGAAATAGTCAGCGTAGTAGATAGTCTCAAAGTTTGGAAAACAATACCGCAAATTTTTTCGCTAGGCACATTCACATTTTCATATGGAAGTGCTTGGATTACTATGTGAACTTAGTTTTTTGACATTTAACATAATAAAATCTAAAATTTTATAGACTATTCGAAATTATGCAAAAATTTGCAATTAAAACAAAATTAGATATATAGATATAAGAGTGGGAATAAATATAATTGATTGGGATCATAAATTTAAGTCAAATGTCGTTGATTATTGAAAACGGGACACTTTTGTCCAAACACATAAAATTAACTATAATTGACACTATTTGTTATGCTTAATAAAAATTCGGAGACGCATCAAAAAATTTTGAGGTATAACCATTTTATGTATCAAAAAATATTTACTTGTGTTAAAAGAGGATCTCAAAGTTAAAGAACATTTATATGTAATAAACTCTAATAAAATACATATGTATGTATGTATGTATGTATGTATGTATGTATGTATGTATGTATGTATGTATGTATTGTATGTATCGTATGATGTATTGTATGTATGTATGTATGTATGTAATTATGACTATGTATGTATAGATGATGTGTATTTTTGTATGTCTGTGTTGATATGTATTGATGTATTATGTATGTATTATGTATGTCATGTATGTATGTATGTATGTTGTATGTACTGTCACAATTTCCGATCACTCCGATTTTCAACCTGTGAAATCTTAAAATCGTTATAAAATCCATTATACAGTTTGTAAAAAAAAATATTTGCTCATAAAAAAATCGAAAAAATACATTGATTTTTAATATAAATAACCAACTTTTTTATTTTTTTTAAACAGTGTTTTATATGTTTTGTTAATGTAATAAATCAAAGAATACTAAGAACAGAAAGCTTGTCAAATTAGTGCAACTTGTGGGAGAGAGAAACATCACAAAATAACAAATTTTTGTATAAAATTTAAGGAAAATTAAACACGCGATATATTTTTCTACTAGCATACGATATATATATATATATTTTTTTATTTTTTCACGCATATTTATAGAATTTTCGGTCCCGTTGCAAGAATATTTTCCACAAATTGAAAAAAATAAATTATTTTATTTTTGACATTACTTTTTTGTTTGTTGAAATTTAAATTAAACAAAGTTGTTGCTTTAGGTATTAAAAATAAAACAGAATATAAAATAATTTTAAATTATTTTTATATTCATGAACAAAAAGTCAAAAATTTAATTATATGACTATTTGTGGATGTAATCCGCATAAAAAAAGAAGATCTGCGAAAATAATCCTGATAAATTATACTTAGTTCTTCATTAATACACTTTTCTGCAACTATGTATGATTATGATGTACGGTGAAAGTCGTTTCAGCACTAAAACATATAAATAAAATTTAACTAACACACGTTTTTTTACAAGTTTTCCATTCTAGTATTCTTTGTAATAAATAAAAAACTTTTATAACAACGAAAATATTCTAATGTAGAATATTAAAAAATAAAAATAATTCAATTTTTCTACTGTCAAAAAAATGTTTGCACACTTGATAAAATATTAACTCATGTAAATTTTTTAAATTTTTAGTACTAATATTTTGTGTGTCCACTCTTCTTTAATAAACCTTATTAATTCGTTTTTATTTGTTGGCGAACTTTTTCCTACTATTTTCTTTAGATGAACCCACAAATTTTCGATAGGGTTAATGTCAGGGCTTTGGGCAGGAGTATCAATAACTTTGGTGCAATTGTATAATAACCAGGACTTACATAAATAAGATTTATGTTTAGGATCATTATCTTGATAGTATAATAAAATAATGTAATAAGGCATTATTATCATCTCATCTGAGAAAATAACATCATTCCAATACTCCGGAAGAAGTAAAATGTGTTCGGTGGCAAATCTTAATCCCTTTTCGACATTTTGTGCTGACAGCAGAGAATATTTGTGTTTTTGAAGAACATTTCTGATGGTTTCATGGGAAACACGTAACCCAAAGTAATTGAAATAGACTAATTGTACAATAATTTTTGAAACTCATTTTCCTGGCATTTTTTGTATTTTGATATAAGGACACTTGTTGCATTAAGAACGATCACTTTGTTACTAAAACCTTGTTTACCCCTTTCACATTCCATCTCATTTATAAAAAAAAAAAAAAAAAAATGCACAACATTTTTGGGAAATAACGGATTTTTTGTTATTTTTTTATTATCCTCATTTAATGCAAAAACAAATGACAAGTTATATTTTTTTATTATTATAATTCAAATTTATATGGACAGCGAAGCACCCCAGGTGTACTCTCGTTTTATTTGAATAACGCAGTAAGTTTTGATAAAATTATTGTTAATATTAACATAAGTTATTATTACCTTTTTATTTTATATATTTGTACATACATATGTATGAGTAAATTAGGTGTTCTTTGAGAAATACTTCCAATTGGGACTTACAAGTTATAGTTAAAAATTTAGTAGTGCATTTTAAGGTACAGTTGTGACCTTCGGAAATTAAAAATGCGCTTAATATTTTTTACAACAAAAAATTAGTGGAATAAACTTTATATAACAATAAAATTATATTAAAAGTTAAATTACAAGTTGTTGTTAAAGTTGCTATCACGATTGAACATGTTCACTACAGAGCTGATACAAATAGACGTTGATATTTTAAAATTAAAAAAAAACATGCAACTGCTAGTTTCGCAGTGTCGCAATTTAACAGTGTTGCTGTGATTTTTTGGAACTTTTTAACTTTTGTTAAAATACAATTCATTTATTATTACTTAAAAATGTATTTTTCTTATGTTTTAAAAATTTAAAAAAATATATATATAATAACGTTAGTTACAAGAAACATAAAAAATTAAAAATAAACATGATTTACTTGGCATTTTCATGAATAAAACATTAATCTCAAATTTATTTCAACAAATTGACCCCATGGTATAATAAAACCTATTGTGCCATGGACCGCCCCAAAGGTTTATTATATTTATTGTGCCATGTGCATTGGGGCACAGTGGGGTGAGACGCAATTTTTTTTTTGTTATAAATCTTTATCTCCTAAACTACTGGTTGAACTATATTAAATTGTATAGAGTTTCAGACGAGGACCTAAACTTTGGGAAAAATCATCATGTAGTCACCCTGTGATAACACAAGAAAATCTACAGGGTGTCAATTGACTACCTGGAGTATGTAAAAGTTTAAAAATAAAATCGCGATTTATACAAATAAAGTCCGATTTTAAAGATTTGTATATTTCTGTAAAGTGCTTGGCAAGATAATGAAAAAATAAGCTTACTCACCTTACTCTCCCGATTAAAAAGATATTTACACTTGAATTTTGAATTTTTTTGCTCGACTTTCTTTTCGGAAATAAGTCCTGAGTAAAAAATTTTTAAAAATATCCTGTCACTTGCTATATATTTCAAAATAACATAGTGAAAAAATTTTTGGATTATCGCAATGCCCCTGGACGTGAAAAATATTCAAAGTCAGCACTCTGAAATTGATATGAAAAATGGATATTTTTTTACAAAAAAATATAGTACAATTCTCTCTTTTTCTCAAAGTTACTGCATCTCTTTCCACAGGACTAACAAACATATTTACAATACAATATGTGGAACTCAAAACTTATTCTGATTCACTATTTTAACAAAATTTAAGAGGGTAATTAGATATAACAAAAAAATGTATATATAGTTAATTTGTTTTTATAGTTATATAGTTTTATTTTTATAGTTCAGATTGCTTTATTTGGATGATTTCAAATTTTTTAAAATATAAATATGTAAAATTAAAAAATTAACAACGGTATTCTCGGTTTTAATGTCTTTTGCATTTTTTTTATCTTTTAATAGAAAAATAAGTTAACTTTTTATCAATTTGGCTATTAGGGGGAAGAACCATATAAGAATGAAAAAAAAAACAAATAAAAATTAAATCAAATAATTCGTTAAATTTATATATGTATGTATGTAAGCATTAAATACTACAAAAGCCTTTAACATTAGCCTATATGCTCTTGATTAACTCTAACTATAAAGTAGTTCTACTATATGAGGTTTTTCGTGTCCAAATAACCGTTTAAACTTATTAGATATTGCATTTATTTGTTATTGAAAGATCAAAATTTACTTATTTTATTTCATGACTCCGCAGTTTTCCCTCATAGCCAACAGTTAGTAACTCGAGGGTCGTTAACCAAGCACAGTCCCGTATAAAATTCTGACTATCATTATTTTCATAGAATATTTCATGTGTAGAGGATTTGGAAATTTTAACGCAATTTGAATCGGCAATGACGGCTAAATTTTCTCTGAAATAAAAAATAACATTATTTAACCATGAAGTGGGAAAAAATAAAATTATATAAAAAACATACCCTTTTGGTGATATTTTTCTTATAGGCCGATCAAAGTATTGAGTTTTATTTAATAACTCTTTAGGTTTACGTGTGTCAATTGTCAAAATATTGCCAGACTCATCTCCTAAATAAACACAACTTTCCAAAGGATCTAAAGCCCAAGATACATTTTTAAAACGCACATTATGTTCGCTATATAAGGCTTAATAATTTTAAAGAAAATTTAAATAGATTTCTAATTTTAATTGTTTTAACTAGTTACCAATTGCCGGCCTAGTTTCACGGTCATCCCATAATAAACATGATTTGTCCAAAGAACAAGTAGCAAATATTGCATCACTTGTTGGAGCTGAAGCCAAACCTGTTATTGCATCCATATGAGCATAACGATAACTTTGTTGTGAAAATAGTTCAGCTTTACCCATATCCCAGATCTAAAAATTGTCATGTGTAATGTAATATTTACTTAATAAAAACTTGTTATGCTATTGTTTAAGTTTAATTTGTATTTTATTATGTATCAAATTACACGTGTAAGTATTTAAAACATAGTTTGTATATGTAAAAACAAATCTTACCTTTAAAGCACCATCCTTACTACCAGTTACCGCCTTATAGTCATTTGTTTTGAAGCCAGTCAAACATATTATAGGTTTCATATGCTCACATTTTTCATCAATCATAAAAGGACAATAAGGATTCTTGGGACTACGCACTTCAGATTGGGTGGACCAAACCTGCAGTTTCCCTGAGTTAAAGGCTAAAAGTAACTAAGGACAAAAAGTTTAATATAAGCACATACTTATGAACGCATCATTTAATTATCTTACCATATTTGGTTCAATAAATTCCATACAATTTATGATAGATGTACATTCTAACTTGAAGCAGGATTTTGTCGGATTTATTGCGGTTTTGTCATTTTTGATATTCGCTTTTTCGAACGCCCATAATGTACCTAACCAATTCCGTCCACTTAATTTATTAGTTGCAATTGCTACGTTACCAGTTTCTTCTGAATCATTTGTGTTGATACTAATGCATTCCCAAGCCTCATGTATTCGCACATTGTGATTTAGCGGACGCTTAGCGTAGTCCCGAGAATTTAAATTTGGATAATTAGTGTTGTCGGCCAAGTTAGTTTCTTCTGGTGGTTTATAATCATCGGGAGTTTTATAAATTTCACCATAAATTAAGGGAATCATGTTTTTATTTTAATACAGAGCTAAATAAACTGTAGAATTTTTAATTCTTTTTTCAATAATTTAACTTCTGTTTTTTGTTTTTCCACCTTTTTTTGTTAAATGAAGAAGAAGCATAAACCGGTACAGCGTTGTAAAATAAAGTATATAAAATTTTTTATTTAATGTTGCCACTCTAATTTATTCACAGTGAGTAGGTTTAACTAAATATTAAAACAAAAATAATTTTTTAAAAGCAAAACGTTATTTTTGTTTTTTTTTTTTGGTAACAAATCAAGATTATCAGCACACTTGCTGATGTATTTTATTTTTTTTCGGCTGGGCTTAAGAATTTTCTCTTCTGGGTACGTCGCTAAATAAGTATTTTTCTAAAATCCAAAAAAATTTTAAGTTTCGCAAATTTTTATGGAAAATGTTAATTTTGTTCCCAAGTAGTTAATTAATATTTTTGTATAGCACTATAATCACAAGTACAAATACTATAGAATAAATATCAAAATTGTTCAAAAATCAACTGTGCTGAAAAATTTGAATTAGGCCATGTTTTGAATAATTTTTCATAAAATTGTTAATTTTGCATCAATAAAGCAACAATATTGTAGTTATAAAAAATAATATACTTATAGAAAAAATATTTTTCGATTTGTTTATTGCATTAAATAAGATCGTTGAAAATTCAAAACAGAAAATAAGTTGTGAGCCATAAGAGAATGGATAACATGTGAACAAATATTATTAGTTTGTCATTCCGTTTGTAAATTCCACAATTTTCGTCGGAGAGATGTGAACAAATATTATTAGGTTGTCATTCCGTTTGTAATTTCCACAATTTCGTCGGGAGAGAAAAATGTTGACATTTTCGTTCATCCTTATAGAAATGATTTCGATAGGGACGATGTTATTCAGTGGCGTTTAGGAAAGCCCAACAACAATTAGCCATATATAATATATACAACGATCGAAATCTTTAAAAATTTTGCTATTGAAATTTCAGCAAGATCGGTTCATAAATGGAGGAGATATGTTCCTAAAAACACTTTTTTTTTTTTTGAATAAAAATGCTGCAAATGACGTTTATTAAAAGCCTTCCTAATTACATAGATACATGAATTTACAAAGATCAAAGATTTTTTCTAAAACTTTTTTATTGAATTTTGAAAAAAATTGTACGAGATAATTTTTAAAAAAAACGGGGTTCGATTTTCTGAATTACCCTTTAGAAAATCGAGAAAAGGATCAGAAATTTTTTCTGAATTTTTGTGTAGAAGAAGTTTTTTTTTTTTACGCATTTTCGATCTAATGTAAGTTACGATCACTTACTTTAGATATATGAATTGACTGGATTAGATTACAATTAAACCGAGTATATTTATCATAATCGTATTTTATTTATTTAATTGACGCTTTTCCCTTTATAGCATTGTATGTTGTTTCAACAATAAACAAACAAATAAAACTATTAATATAGTTTTTTAACATTTTAAAGCTACCAGGTTTCAGTTCTTTCAATCTTAAATTAGTTTTAGGAATGTACTTTAATACTAAAACAATATTAGTCAAACTTTATCAAATCACTACTAATTGTTTTTATTTAGAATACGAACTTGCCAAATCATGTTCACTTTTTATTTGGAAGTACAGTAATTTGGAAAAGTAATAAGCCTAGATGTACTTTGATCTTTTAACTGTTTTATCCAAGCAATTCTACGCCCTAATAAGATTTCCCTTAATTGTCTCGCACCCACACAAATCGATACAATTTACCTGGGTTTTGTGCATGCAATACATGTGTCCCTTCTGCGTATCAATATCCATACTTCATTCGTACTTAAATATCCTAATATATCTTATGAACTCTCTTTATTCACATAATAATCTGTTACGCTCTCCGGGTTCACATCACAAGCAATTTTGGTCTATACACGCAAATATCTGCGTTATAATGTGGGAGATAGATGATGAGAGAGAATGTGGGAAAGCTTAAAGCTTTTTTACATTCTCTGTTTAACAACTCTCTCGTCTAAACAAAGTGCAGAAAACAGCATTTTCTTGCAGCAAGATTTTAATAGACTTTCGTAAGAATCATTATTTACCAAAAATTTTACGTACAAATCTTAAACATAAATATTAAAATTTACCAATCCACAAAATTCTAAAAAGAAGTATTCACGAAAAAAGAAACTTTAATACATCCATTAACTTTCTATAATTTTTGTATAAAAATAAAAATCAATCAAAAAAATTAAAAAAGGAAAAACGAAATTTAAGGTTAAAATTCGATTTCTATTAGATTAGTTAGATAATTTATAAACAAATTTTTAATTACATATTACTATATATTTTCTAAGAGACATACTTTTTGGTTATTATAGAACACTCGGTTCTCAGATGATTGGGTGGTCCGGACCGCGACGGGGTCCGTCAAAGAGTCATTCCTGGTGTGTGGGTTGTTGCAGATTACATGAAAAATATTCATAAAATACAATTTTTGTTAAGTGTAATAATTATTATGTGGAAATTTTAAAAAAAATTCTGCAAATGTAAAGTCTATTTAACGTAGAAAAATATCAACTGTTATTTTTGATCCTTAAAAAAAAAACGAGTGTAACAACCAAGATGTCGTAAATAAACTGATTCATATTCTGATCAATTCGTGTACTTAACGGAGAATATTATGTATAGGAGTGATTGATGTTCAACATCTTCGACATATAAGAATCGTTGAGCGCATTTTTATTCTAATTAAGTGTCAATATACCATTTTTTGATTTGAAAACGTTTCTACAGTAAACATTTTATAGGATTTCTCTAACTGTAGCGATTCTTTTGCCAGATATTAGAAAAAGTTTTCATATATACAATTTTATAAAAGTCAAAAGCTTTAATGTTAAGAGTCGGTGTGAAATGTGTGATGAAGATTGATGTATCGTGTGGATACTGGTGTATTCTGGTTATTAGAATTTCTTTTATTTTGTTAATAATCATTATTTGTAAATTTTTTTTCTCTCTCGAGTTCAAACAAAAATATAACACAAAAATAAATTTTTGCTCAATTAAAAATATAGTCGGAGTTCAAACTTCTTTGTATTCAATAGTATTTTGATTTTAAATTATGTTAAGATAAAAAAGTGTGTGTTATTTACTTTCTGTGATTTTAATAGTAATGCTTCAATTCTTTTTTAGAATTTATTAATACAATTTAATAACTGATATACTATCCTGTGAAATAATTTAATATGTACAACATATGTGGCTGAGAGTCCCGACATTTATAAATGTTACACCGTATATACAAATCCTCTTACTATTCGTACAGGAAGTTTGTATGGGCCTATGAAATTAAATATATTAACCCATATGGCTTTTAAGTTTAATTTTACTCAAAAAAGTTCAAAATAAAGCTAAAAATATATCTAGCTTTATTGTGGGCTCACCGTCGATACAGATTTCTCATTCTCATAAATTTTTAGTGGGGAATTTAGTTTTTTGTTCAATTTTTGCAAATGAATCGATTTTGTGTGGAGGCAGAGAATGAACAAAATGGAACAAAAATAATGTAGGACATTTTTATAAAATTTTTAATTATTTGATCTTTACATAATATTTTCTCTGATTTTGAAAGTTGAAGTGAGTCGCGATTCCATTGCAATGTCAAAAGGGGATCGCGTAGCAAGATCTTGTGAGAATCCCTGAAATAAAAAATGATACTTCTCTTATTTGCACATCAATTAATTTTTTTTTATTTACTGAATATTTTTAATTAACATTTTTTTATTTTACATCATTTATATTGTGAAATTGTTTTAATAAATGTATGTATGTTTTTGCTTCTTATATACTCTACTGACGAACTACACATTATATTTTTTATGTTATTTAAATCCAATGATATCAACATAAAATTTTAAATTATATATAAAAAGTCAAAAATAAAATAAAAAATATATGTGGATAAATGTACGAGGTGTCTTTCATGTGATCTTAGTTAAATTTGTTTTACAATAAATTTAGCATACATATTATTATTATTTTAAGCACAATTGTTGTTTTCACAAGAATATTCCAAAAAAATATTTGAAATTATGTTTCTTTAAAATATAGCACGAATACTTTTTTAAACGATAATATTTTGCTGTGTCATTTAATTTGGATTTGCGAAGCAAAAAAAATTAATTTAAAAAAATATTCGCTTACAAAGTTTAGAATTCTTATTTTTATTTAGTTTAATTTATTTTTTTTTTTTGTATTGAAATTACAACCTCTACACTTTGCACTAAAATAATGTAATAATTTTCCAGATTACTTTGTTTTATTTAATAAAATTTTAAAATTGAACAGAAAATAAAATAAAAAAAATCAAAATTAAACAGATTACGAGAAAAAATTTAAATGTTTTTATATGTTAGATCTTAAGATTTCTTTTAATATATTTTTAATTCATTACTTTTTAATGTATTTTAAGTTTTAAGTGTGGAAAATTTATCATTAGGTCCATGCAAAGTATAGCTTGTAGGTGTTTAAATTTCATATAGTTTGCAGCAACTATAAGATTTAAACAATTTTCTTTTTGCATGTTTGATATTAAAAAAAAAAAAACGTTTAAATTGTTTTTTTTTTCTTCTTCGTCTTCTTTTTCTTATGTTGGTTTGGAGAGGGAGATTTTTGGTATTTTCTTTTGATTGTTATTTTCTCTTCTATAGTTATACCAACTCTAATGTTTTCTTTACGATTGAACTAGTTACATAAATAACTATAACTTAAAATATAAATTTTCCATCTTTTCTTTTTTTGTTTGTTTGTCAAAAAGATTAATAAATTTTTTAAGTGTTTGTTTTTCTCTTAAGTTTAACATTTAAATTAATTTTTACGTTTTTAATTTAATATATAAGCTTTTAGTGTTGTAATACTTTTCATGAAAATTTGTATGTGTTTTTTATATATATTTTTTTGTTATGCTTTTAATTATAATTGATAATTGCAAAATGCATATTTTATATATTAGTTATTTATGTATTTAGTTAAATAATATTAAATGTTTTTTTCTTTATATTTGTTAATGCACATCAGCAGCTTGATTATGGGTTTAATTAAAAAAAATCAGAAATATACATCATTTCTATAAAATATATAATCAATAATAATTATTAAAAAAAAAAAAATAAATTAATTTTCATTCCTGAATATGTTATAACATTTATATTTGTTATTATTTCTTACTAATAAGTATCAAGACGTAAAAATTTTAATTTCAAAATAAAAAATCCAGATAAAAACCAAATGTGTGAAAATTTAGAATTCAAGAAAAAAATGACGAAAAATAAAAATGCAACAAATATTAAAAAAAAAAAAAAACCAACCCATATGTCTACGGAACTTAGATTTTCAATTTTCGGTTTAAGAAATGTTGTAATTTTCTTAAAACAGCTGCTATACTGTGTAAAAAATTAAAGTGATTCTACACATTTTGTTTTAATTCACTTTTTGGTCATGATTTTCAAATATTCCAAAGCATTTTGTGCTGCCATTTTTTGAGCATCAGCTGGTGTAGCACCAGAACCATGACAAACACCCACCGGTAAAGTGGATAATTGTACCAAACATTGAAATTTGTCAGTGAAAGTTTTCTCTTCAATATCAACATACGTTACTTCAAATTGATTTTCATGAGCAATTTCACCTAGAAGTTTGACATAATCAATTTTTGGATCTTTTAAGCAAGTTTTCTGTAAATAAAATATAAAAGAAATTTAGAATTAAAAAAAAGTTGCATAAAATGTAAAATTTAAAATATTTTGTTGTTTTATGTACGTATTTCTTGTTAGGTATTTACAAAATTAATGAAAGTATTTTTAATTTTTTATTATCATATTTCTTGTATTAATTTGCAGTCCTCACATGCACTTGAATGTTCATGTTTTGAGAACAAATAAAAAATTATTGAACCTGAAAAAATATTATTATGAAACATAGAAAAAATATAAATGGGAAAACTTGTTTTCAATTAAATTAAAAAATGAAAAACCCAATTTTAGATTTTTTTGTTTTGGCGTTTTTTTTAGCGTATTTTTTCGTTTTGCGTTGTTTTCCTAAACGGAAACAAATTTCACTTTGATCATTTATCACTTTAGACTACTTTTTTATTATGACGTTTTTTCTTGTGTGTTTTTTATTTCTACTTGAAAAAAAAAAAAAAAAAAAAAAAAAAAA
>MINK01172332.1:42064-55962 GCA_001735545.1 Phormia regina
CTAGTTCTGAGAATGTTATTAAAGAATCTGAAGTGGTTCTGGTTACACTAGTTCTAGAATTAATAATTTTAGAACATGTTCTAAAATTTTCCCTGGGTATTGTTTTTTTACTCCTTTATAAATATATATTGAACGGTTAGAAATTTCTCAAAAATGCATCCGAAAATTGCATTCTTGTTGTGAGCGTATATTTAGGGAGAAAAATATCTTGGAATTATACAATATTATTTACAATACTTATTAAAATAAGCTTTATACTGGTTTTTAAATCAATAAAATAGGATGTAAAGGTAAGAAGTTATAAACATTTAAAGTTACATATTACTAAAAAGAGATAAATTAAAAATCTGAAATTTATATATAAAAAAAATAACTTTTGTATAAAAAAAAATTATAGTAACTTTTTTTTAAAAAAATAATACAAATAGTAGATTTTCTTGTCCCAGAACAATTGTTTTTGCATTTTATAGTAAAGATATGGCTTTTTAATATATTAAAAGAAAATTAAAATCAAAAGGGTAGAAATTTTTCAAAAGTGCATCCAAAAATTGCATTTGCATTATGAATGCATTTTTGAATATTGATGTCATTTTTAAATTACTACATTTATAGTGGACATATTTATCTTACTTATGTAATTTAAATCATGTAAATCTGTTAAAAACGTTTGGAGATTTTTAAGTTTAAAGTTACAAACTTTTGCGATATTTTTGACTTTTTAGAAAACGAAATTCGCGTATTTTTCAAAATTCAAAAAAATAAAAATAGATTTATTAAAATGGCTCCATGGGGTATGTCAAAAATTGGCAAAATCGGAAAACATTCAATAAAGAAATTGCCGTTTTTATGACTCTCTCATAGAATGGATGATATATAATTTTTAATTTTTAGAATTTTTCTAAATAATCGTATGTCGAGGCAAAAAATTAAAATAATCATTAAAATTGAGCAATAAACAAAATAACATTAAAAATAATTATTATTTCTCAGAAAGTGACACATCTGAAACTGATCCTTAATGATTTTTTCTTCTAGTTCTGAATGAAGCAATTAGGAAAAAATTTATGACAATTTCAAACAGGAATCTTTTGTCGTACCTACTAAGTATTAGTAAAGGATATTTTTATGCTTTCTGTTTTGATTTTTTAAGTTAGATTTGTTCTAAGCTTCTTTTCTGCTAACAACTACGTTTTCCTAAATATGGTATGTGAGATTATATTCTTGCTTCTTTTTTAATGTAACTTTACTATAAGTATTTTTATACATTTTTTTTTTTTAATAATAAAATAATTTATTTTTTATTTTCATCAATAATCGAAATAAAAAATATAAGAATCGTTTGTGATATTTATCAGAAACAATTATAATTATTTTTAACTTTTTTCATCGGATGACAAAAAATTTAAACAACAACAGTTTCTTTGAATAAAAAAATATTTTTTAAACAAAACAAAAGTATGAATAAAAATCAATCATTTGAAATTTTTTCAAACTGATATTTATTTTTAAAGATATTTATTATTTTTTTTATCATGGTGGATATTTATGTTAAAAAATAAAAACTCATATATATTTTCAACAAATGAAAAAATAATTAAAACTTTAAAGGTATTTATTTTGATTGAAAAATAAAAATAGAATGTTTTCGGGTGCTTGCTTATAAACGAAAAAAAAAAAAAAATAGTTTGTTTTATTTACATATTTTATATATTTTGGATTAATGTCCCCAATAAAGGTTTATGGAACAAATATGAATATGTGAATAGTAAAAATTAGTAAACCACTATGAGACACTACCCTTTGTAAGTGATTATAATGCTGAGAGTATTCCCAGTCATAAAATAATTCATTCTTCTTTAGCAGATTTAATTTTTAAAACCATTAGAATTGAAAAACTCAAAGTGATCTCGGAATTTAAATGATTTTCTAAGTTATAATTAAAATTCTTAAATACTGGATTGTTTATATACAAAAGTTTGTTGAAACGGATATTTTGTGTATTAATTTTTTTCCAAACATTACTTTAATTATAAATGTAAAAATTCATTTATGGAATTTGTAGTGATACGTATTCATGTAAATATTTATCGATGACAACAAAATATAATGTTGAAAAACTTGGTGTGATGAAATAATTAAGATCAGCCGTATTCACAAAATAATAATTATAATGTATGCTTAATAAAGGTTTACTAACTTTTTGTTCCATAAGAAAAGCATACATAATTATTTTTATTTCTTTTTAATACGGCTGGATGTCTTTTTATAGTTATTAATAACAATAATAATTGTACATACTAAGTACATTACTTATCAAAAAAATAAAATAAAAATAATCATAATTATTTATCTATTTGTTATACTTTTTTATCATAAAAAATGTTCCGCTCGCCTGATGAAATTTTAGTTAATAAAGCAAACATTAATTTTAAAATGTTACATTTGTATCTATACAATACAAAAACATACTAAAATTCATTTCTACATAGTTTTTATTACTGTCTGTCCAGCTTTTTTTTGTTGGTTTTTAAAGTTCTCTATTCTTTATTTTGTTTATCTTCTTCGATTTTCTTACTCACCACTACTAGTCAATATCAGCGGCTGTGTTGGGTGTACGGCAATACAACGTATGTAATCTGAATGTGCCTCAAATGAATGAACTTTTTCCAATGTATTATAATTGAAAATACGTATTTGCATATCATCGGAACCGGTGATAAGCCAATTTTTTCGTGCCACAAATCGTCCAGAACGCACTGGCACATCACAGACTTCAAAATCTTTTACCAATTGTTGGTTCTCATAATTCATGATGTGTACGTGGCCATTGTAAAGGGCACACAACATCCATGGTTCGGTTGGATGTATGTCAACGCATTTTACACGATCCGAACGTGATGTTAGACGACGTTTAATATCTAATTTCAATGGCATTTTGTTTTATTTTAATTTTTATTTCACTTTTATTAATTACAAATTAATGTATTAAAAAATATTTCCACTTTTTCTCGATAATTAAACTTTAATGGGAAAAAAAATTCTTCTTGTTTCACTTGTTCATAGCACAAAAATGGTTGAACGTCATCGAAATGTCAAATCGTTATAGTGTTGTTTTTCATGTCAAATACAGAGAACCAAGCCGACCGGTTTAATTTTTCAAGCCGTGGCACCTAAAAGGGCAAATTTGCAGTAATTAATTGAGTGAAATTTACAAAAAGGGATTGTTGTTGTTATTTAGTTTGCAAGAAATATTTAAAATTGAGGAATAAACCGAAAATTTTATATTTGTTTTAGTTGTAGTTTTTATTTCTTTGTTTTTGCTTTTATTCAATTTTCTGACTAAACAATAACTATGAATGACAACTCAACCAATTGATTATACCTTCTGTAGTTTTATCATGATTCTATGTATTTTTTGGACTTCAGAACCACTTTTAAATTAACCCTTTGTCATACAGATATTTCAATTATCACATGCGTAACAAATATGGTCTGGCCAAACCAGCTAGCTGATTCTTTATATTTCGATGAAAATTTTGGTGATTTGTTTATATTACTACGTACTGTCTACACTAGCCTTTTTTTGTTCGCACATGAACAAAACGTCGGCGGAGAAATACACACAATTTTTTCCAATTTGTTTTGTGTGGGCAGAACATATGTCGAACAAATCATAATTTTTTGTTTGCCGACAGTGTCCCTTCGATACATTTACATTCAGTGCCTCTTCTTCCGCACACACTGCTACCTACGCGCTATTGTAATTTATGCTTAACGGCATAGTATAATTAGAAAGTATACTCGTAAGAACAGCTATTTACAATTTTTTCATTGATACATCTCGCCTTACTGTCAAATTGTTTTTGTATCCCCATGTAAAATTTTTCGTGAGTATTTTAGTCTTCCTCTCCTTTATTCTCTCATTTTCTGTTCAAAGCATTTTGACATTGTGAGCGGTAGTTTTAAACTAACAAAATACAAAGAATTATTGTTTTTGTAGATGTGCGAGTACTTTGTAATTATACTATGGCTTAACGGTTTTGGCCATAGTGATTTAGAAAAGTGACCTCGTAAGTACAGCTGATGTGCAATTTTTCATGTGAGTAACTCTCATAGGAAGTTGTGTAATTTAAAAATTTGGCATATGTAATTGAAATATCTACCAAATTCATTGTTATTATAATAGAGTATTTGTCAATTATATAAATTAAAAAAATAAAAAACACTGGGGTTCTTTGAGTTTATAAAAACCATTGATTATCCTGCTGTACTCGATTAGGTACAATCGTTTAAAAGCCGGCCTTTGGCCGTGCGGGAGGTCTTTTAACTCTGTAATATGTCCAAACCCGTCTTCGTTAACACAGTTCTTACTTTTTATTAAACATTTTTATAACAAAAATGTTTTTAATGCGAAATTCGACTTTTAAAGTCCTATATCATCCAAAATATTTAATTGCGATCGAAAAATTTTGCATCGTTATTTTTACCGATTAAAGTACTTTCAATGGCGAACAAATCAAATAAATCGGTGCTGATTAAGGGAGGTCTATTTATGCCAAAAGCACAATCAATTGTTGTTTTTGTAGATGTGTGGTAACTTTCTAATTTCACTATCGTGTTTGGCATAACCTAAGATCTTCGAAGTGGAACAATTCACAATTTCCGGCCCAGTTAAAATGGACAATCTTCTATTTAACTTTTTCTTCTATGTTTGAAAATTAAGCTAAAAATTTAATTCACTTAGTTATTAAAGCTACAAACAAAAATATAAACATTTTCATATATGTATACATAGGTACATATATACAACATTATCTGTTTCACTTCCAATTATTTTACCTTTATATTAAATAAATTCGGGAAAATAAAAATTTTAACTTTAATTTCTTAAAATTGTAATTTTGTAATATTTACAATGTCACGTTACATCAAAAATATAGATTTTTTGATGATATATAGTTTATTTTTTCAATCACAAATTTTCAGACTTGTAACTTAAAAAATAACTATTATATTAACTAACATCATATTTGTTAAAAACCAACAAAAATGTTTTTCTTATTATTTTACAAATTAATAAAACTAAATCTATTAATATTTTGGAGTAAAAGTTATCAGAAATCTTTTTATTAAATATTTTACTAAGATTTGTTTGTATTGATATTATGTTCTTTTGGCTTCACAAAATTGAAATCTTGAAAAACATAAATATAACTTCAAATCATTTTATGAAGTTGAAAATATTCATCAGCATATAAGACGATGTTTGTAGGACATTTTGCTTTAATTTTACAACGTTTGACGACGTACTTTTATACGATTTAATTACAAAGATAAAATTATTTGTAAATAATTATCATGATGACGCATTTCTTTATCTGTAAAAATTGCTTGTTTTTTTTCTTTTTTTTTTTTAAATAAATCTTTAAATAACACTTTTTTTAATTATCTTTTCAATTGTTCAAATATATGAATGCAAAAAAAAAAAATAATAATAATAATAATTTCAAATAGACATATNNAAAAAAAAAAAAAAAAAAAAAAAAAAAATAATAATTTCAAATAGACATTTCCTAATGTTAAGAATGTTTATTTGAAAAAAAAAAAAAAAAATGAATTTATAATCTGTTGAGTAGTATAATTAAATTTAATGTATGTATGTAAGTATGAATTTTCGTGTTTTGAAACACAATATAAAGAACAATATCATAAGCTGTTCTACAGCATTTAACTGCGATTATAACGATTGCCATCACCACGTCTAACAACATCTTTATACTCATCCATACGTCTCATGCGTTCAATATATTCGGGATCGTCATTTTCAATTTGTTCTTCCAATGCTTCCTTTTCTGCTTCTTCTTGGATTTCGGGATCTTGAGCAGCAGCAATGGCTTTTTCCTTATTAATTTGTGCCATTTTTTCGGCATCAGGAAAAACGCCATCATCAACACGTTGCTGATAGAATTCATCGACTGTCATGATAGGTAGACTAGGATAGCCAAGACCAAAGACTGCTTTTTGTGTGGCATCTTTGGTTATTATAAAAGGTTGCATTGGTTTTGGTTTTGGTGGTTGCATATGCATATGTCTTGTTCCGTGCGAATGTGAGTGACCATGTTCATGCGAGTGACCTGCATTATCATTAGTTTGACTTAAGTTTGGTAGAGTTCCTATGACTGATCCTGGGGGCATAGCGAAATCATCCATTTTTGTGCTGCCAAATTCAGCTAAACGTTGTTTTCTCATTTCTACTACACCTTTTTCCAATTTTATATTGAGCAATTCTTCATTGGCTTCAATAATACTTTTTTTAATGTATTTCATAAAGAAATCTCTTTTGACTTCATCATCTACTGTATTGCTTTTAACGGCAACTTTCATTTGTTTTATATGAGTTTCCAACTCCTTCTTGAGTTTAAATTGAGCGATTTTATTATTACGTGCGACCGCTGATGCAACTAGCTGCTGTTGTGTGTCTATGCAGCCACCAGACTGTTTGTCAGATTTATCATCATTATTAGGTTGAGGAGCCTCACAAAGTTCATATTCGTGGCAACGTTGTAGAAAGTCTCTAGAATAGAGAAAAAATACCATAACATAATTTTTAATAACACTTTAGTAATTATTATGCTAAAAATTGTAAACAATCGTTCGACCCAAAATATTGGCTTCAACAACTTTTGTTAGTTTTTAAAAAATAGGCAACAAATTAAGATTACCGTCCTAGTTGTTAATACAAATATTTGTTATTTAACGTTAATAAATGCTTAAAAATTTAGACAGCGGTTTGCTGGTCTGATGGGCTTTCGCCTTCTCTGCATATTTTTTTTTAATAAAAAATAAATGAAATTTTTCTCTTTAGGTCGGTCATGTTAGTATCCTAAAAATGAGATATACATACTATATATGTATGTATTAATAATACCTCAAATAAATTTCCGCAATACGTAAAGCATCTTCACGATTTTGTTCATTACGTTGTAATGCTAATTTTCCCAGAAAATATGGAAGTAAGAGATACTGCAATGATTCAGTTGCAACTTCATCCAACATTTCATTGGAACTGAACATACCAATTTGACTGACTATAGTGGTAGCCAATTCAAACTGTTCCATTGCCAGTTTTACCTTGCGCTGTGAAAAAAGACATTAGGATTAAAAACCAAAAGTAGTAACAAGAGTAACTCCTACCTTATATTCAGAACTATTTGTATCAATGCTAGTCTCATCTAGAAATTCATAGAGATCCCAGCCTTCTAGAAAAATATCATGTAATTTGCGATTATCTGTAGTATTATCGGTACTCATTTTTGTATATTTTGTTACTCTTTCTCCCCTATATAAACAATTAGTTGAAATTATATTATCGGCGTTTTCCAGGCGATAGTTTTGCAAATAAATACCTGGTAAAATGTTTATTTTTTTGCTAATAATCAGCTGGACTTTATAGTTGTGTTAAGAGACCTGTGCCGAACAAGTTTAACAGCGGCAGTGGCTTTTCAAAAAATTGTCAGCGTCGGCTCAAAGTCGGCAGTTAGCCGGCTGAGAGGTGAACATAACTTTTTATTTCCTAGTTTTCACATCGTCTTATAGAGTTCATTGATTCACAAATGTAAGGGGATCCGAAGACCGTTTGTTTGAACATTATTTTTTATTTCCTAAAAGATTTTTGTATTTTTGTACTTCTAAAGTGTCAAAACATCAGACCGTTTGTTCGAACATTATTTATATTTTTAAAATTATTAAACAAATATATATGATCCTTACACGTGAAAAATTTCAAGCTGATTTCTCATTTAGTTTAAAAGTTATGGACCAAAATAAAATCTTATTAGTCATAAATTTTGAACTATACAAAATAAAATGTTTATTTTATTATAATTTTTAAGGCATTTATATAAAAAATCTATAAAAGTTTCTTCTTTTCATAGAAAATTTTGTAATGACTCTTTTTGAAGATTTTGAATTTTGCGGAGCTGGTACATATGTTGTAAGTAGGTTTAGGTATTTTACCAAAAAAAGAGCTTTTATTGAGGGGCAAGTTTGCTTAGGTGGAGATAGGATGCAGGAGAAGTATTAATGTCCAAGAACATAGGTGTATACGTCTTGTGAAGGCTGCCCACCCCTATTGACATATTCCAGTCAACCGTGACATCTTGAGAAGCCATATCTTCGGTAAGATGTCCCAAATAAACAGAATACTTCGCCTTCCTAGTTTACATCGCTACCTTACCAACTTTTTGATGAAAAATTTAAAACGCCGTTACTTGTTTCTCTTTGGCTTAGCTTATTGGCCATCTTAAGTTTATTTATTTAAAATATATAAAAATACTAAATCTTATACCCAATTTACACTTTAAATCTCGTTTGAACGAGATTTCGACAAAACAAACGGGTATGTGATGAGAATCGCATAAAATTGGCGATTACGATTTCAAATCGCTTAATGGGTGTGATGAGGTTTACAATCAAAGGAAATACGCGATTTCAAATCGCATACTTATATCAAAGTGAAATTGTCTATTTTGCTGATACATGGCTTCGAAAAACAATAAATATGGCGTACAAACAAAATTTAATATGTTTTCATTTATGTAAAAACTATTAATATTTTCTAACAATTTTAAGAAAAAAATATGAAATTTTAAATTTAATACATAATAGTCTCCTGCGTAAGATGATTTGAAAAGCAAATCCACTTGAATTTCAAGTGTGTAAAAACAACAATAAATACTGTTCGTACTGTTCGCTGCCCGAAGCAAGCAAGTGTTTACTGTGTATGAGCGACTGCAAATCCGTACGTTCAAATCATTTATCGTAAAGCAAGATCGGTTTATAAATGACGGAGATATGCTTTAAAAACCGGTATTAGTATTAAGATTTTTTTAAAGTAAAATATTACGTATTTCACAGTATGTCAACAAATCTGAAGTAGTTTAGACGGTAATACATATCTTGAATATTATCTTGCAAATTCTTACCTTTATGAAATTAATGATGGATTTAATGCGAAATATTGATTTAAATATTTCATTTATAAATATTTTATTGTTTTTATTTGTTGTTTTAGAAAAATATGACGTGAAAATCAAAAGTTTGCGAACAATTTCAAATACCATTTGTAATTAAAAAAAAATCATAAGACATTTTTCATAATCAAACAATTTGTATTCAGACGATAAGAAAATATTTTAATATTAAATTTTTTGACAAATCTTAATATTGAATATTATCGTCTGAAATTTTTAGCAACAGCAGTAATATAATGAATAAGAGTGTTCTTGTTGTTGTTTGTATATGCAATCAGTTTGTATATACACACATACAAAAATAAATAAATATGAAATTGTTGTTGTTGTTTAATTTTTAAAACAAAGCTTTTTTCATATTAAAATTTTCGTAGTTTGAAAAGAATATAGATTTATAAAAGTGAAATGTGTAGAAATTAACAGAAAACTGGAAAAATATTTAAAATTCATTCTTCCCAGAGGTTAATAATTATTTCAAGTCACAGTAATTGAATTTATTTATTAATTTCAAAAGCAAAACTTATGGTCTGGTGCCCAATAAAAATATTTCTACTATGTATTTACACATAACTATGAGGTAAACATGATAAAATATTTGATTGGTTACTGTGATGTGGTTACTAAATTTAAATATAACTAAAGCCATTAATATTAACATGAAACACCACCAATAGAAATATATAGCGAATGAGATAAAAAGCATGGAATAAATTCCAATAAGAATTAGTAAATTAAAAAAACAACAAGTTTACACTTTACGGTTACATTGATCCTACATTAGAGAAATTTTATCAAGACAAACGTCAAATTTTTGTTTGAGTTGCAGATAATTTTTTATCTCTGTCAATTATAGCAGAAAACGTATATCATACTAAACCACGTAAAAAGTCAACAACAATCACGATGGCGTCTTTTACCAAGAATTATCAAGACAGAGTTGTCAGAGCTCGAGCGCATATAATTTTTTAAATTAATTGACAAATACAGTCCACATTAGACAAATCTATGTTGTATGTACATTTTGACAAAAAATTGTCAAAATGTACATACAAAAAGTTAGTAAATCTTTTCTCTAAATTTTTAAGGTAAATGATTTTTGTTGGATAAAATAGGGTAGTGATAGGGGTAACCAAATATGACTTAAGTTACCATGGCTAGGGCCTGACAATTGGCAAGAACCAACCTCCATCCAGTGAGAGTTAGCTTATCAGCCATTATGCCTTGGCTGATTCAGAAATTTAGGATTAGTCTCAAATTAAGGTATATTCCTTGGGTATAGAGGGAGGTTACGGTGGTATTTATATATAAAGCTGGAAAAAAATAAACCAAAGAACCAGAAAGGGTTATAGACCAATTTGTATGTCATTTTTTTATTTTAGGTTGAAAAGATTTTGCATAAAAATCTCGACGTATCCAGACATGTGTGCAATTTTTTAGATCTTGATGTACAATAAACTTTTCGAAAAGTCTTGATAATGAGTGGTCTATTGGTTTCAGATTTTTAAATATTCTTCTAATTAAATTTAAATGAGATAAAGGATAAATATTTCCGAAAGGTTTGAAAAATTCGGCAGGAAGTTGTATTATTTACCCACATATCATTTCTGCTGTTGATATTCCAAGGTCTTCTTTTAAACTTGGTTTTAAAAAAAGGAAATGGTCCATTGTTCATTATGAGCACATATGAGACCAGCTATTAAAGTACGGTGAAAACGTTCCAAAAGACCATTAGCTTGTAGATTATACGCTGTTGTAAAATTGTAGAAAATACCCAATTTCTTAGAAGTAAGATGTAAATTGACTTTCTCTATCAGTTACTATAGTACTACTTAAAAACAAAATACCCAATCATCATAAAAATCTCAAAACACAGTTTCAGCTTTAACGTCTTTTTTTGTGTGGAATCTTTCTACTTGTTTACTCCCATCAGACGTGTCCCAAGGTGACGGATCCTTTATGCACTTACTAAAGTCGGAACCTATATATTACATCCAAACGTAGTAACTCATGGAAGTACTTATGGACCAAATAAATCAAGTGCACTTTTAAGATCAATGTGAGTGGTAGCAATGCCGAGGATCTGCATGGTTAGTTTGTGCCTAAATAAACTAAAAAATCTTTCAGGACTCGAAATGTCATCTGCACGAGTTAGTGTACAGGCGAGCTCAAAATTAGTTCAGCAAGATGCGGTGAAACCTAATGTAACTGCCGTCGTCGACAGCTTAACAAAGGAGGAGAGAGCTAAGAATGGAGTCAGAGATTCCTTGATTTATCTTAATAGGATGGCCAATATATATCTGTCGACATTCAGTGGTAGGGATAAGTACCCTATCAAGAGGCATAGGAAGAGTGTCATTAGATTTGAAAGAATCTATGGCTCTACCACAGCTATTTTGGGAATGTCTTATCCCGAGAGGCTAAATGAGATGTTTGACACCGTTCCGGAAAGTGCTCGTCAGACAAAGACAAATATCAATGATAGCGGCTGACCAACTAAACCAATAACGTCTTCAGAACGATTGGTTGAAACTGAGAAACCGACTATCAGTGCCAAGCAGGGGACTAATCGTAAACCATCCGGCAATTCTGGCGTATCACTCGCTAAAGGAGCCAGGCCTGGAGACGACCAACCCTCTACAAGTGAGAAAGCAAACAGCACTCCCAGGTCTCTTAAAGATCTTCAAAAAGAAGATGATAAAGAACGCTGGAGGTGGGGTGAGCCAGCACCTTTCTACTTCGAAAGTGTCTGGTCAAAAGCCATCCAGCTCTTTTAACGATCATTAAGAGTTTCGTCTGGCAAGAAGGCGAGCCACTACCAGATAATTCTCTTAAGGGCCTCTAAAAAGAAGTCATTAAGAGAGCTAGAGAGGTGATGAAAAGCATTCCACCTCAAAAAAGGCGAAGGAGTCGATTTAGATATTTCAGACGGCTGTCATAGACCGTGTTGATCTGGATGGGAGGATTAGCACAGATCTATGGTGGTTGATTCCCTTAATGAGATCGTTTAAGGCCCAGATATGTGCTTCGATTGGCATCACAGGTGCTATACGAAGTACACCTCAGGCGACGCTTGACGTCATTCTGCATCACCTACCCATTGGGGAATTTGTGATGGGAATGGCGGTAAGGGGATTGCTTAGACTTAGCGAACAATCTGAATAGGACATTCCAAACTTCTAAATCAACCTCGGTGAACATGCTCTGACTCATTTAGGGTCAACGGATTACGTATGCATAGAGGTTGATTTCGGGGAAAATCACAGTCTTATGGGCAAAACTTGATATAGAAGATACAAATCTACTATTGGGCATGAAAAGGGGAAACCGAAAAACCATGATAGGTATTCCTATTATTCCTATAGGGAATTGGGAGATAGGTTCCTCCGGTCTTTGTAGCATGTGCGCAAATACTGAGGAAATGGAGACAGTGGGGCATATTTTATGTCACTGTCCACGTCTACAAGAAGTGGGCAGAAATGGCTAGGTAGTCAATTCGTCGACGATCTAGATAGCTTATTAAGAATGGATATAAGTAGATTGATAGGATTCGTCATGGGAATAGGTTGGCTAAAAGTGTTCCGTTGGCTTACGGGAAATAATATCTTCCTTCTATATCTAAATGAATCATTTAGAACCGATTGATAACAGTTGAGAAAATTGCTAGTTTGCTCTTAGTGTGTCTGGTAATTTTAGAACGTTAGCAATCTTGACATCCTCGTGACCAATCATTAACGTTCTTTTCCATTGATAGCAAAAAAATTTGAGCAAATTAACTTCATACTTACGGTCAAGTTTACGATCATGTTACAGTACACATGATCGTAAACTTCATTGCTTTTACTAAAAAACTAAGTGGTTTTCAGGAGTTATCAACATAAACGATGAGTTTATGCATTGGGTTATGAGCGTGATTTCAAAGCATCTATTCGAGCAATTATTTTATCCAACCCTTTGATAAATCTTCTCCGTTAGATGCTGGAGATACTTCCAAAATGAACATTGATGTAGTATTGGAAATGGCTCCAACAATTTTATCAGCTTGCATAGCTAATTTCACACACAGCCAAAATACTCTTGATTTTATCTGGCAAACGTTCCAAAAAGAGTTTTAAAAATAGGGATTTTATGCGAATGATTTTATTATGCGATCTTTAGGTGCTTCATATTAACCATATGCAGTAGGAGATATAATTACATCTTTTAAATTTATATTTAAATTTATCGAAATTCATAACCAAATATAAAAATTTCGTGGTGTCTTGAGTTATTCTACACATCCGGAAACTTGAGTCAACTTGAAGAAACCAAACTTGGATGGAAGTTATCTCACTTGTTTCCAATTGCAAGATTTTTTTAAGTAAACGTGATTTAGCAACTTATAGTAACATTTTGTGATAATAATCACAAAATATTAGGTGCGCAAACACAATTATAGTCAGTAACAGTATCAACAAAACTTATCAGCTCTTCAAAGTAAGAATAACATATTGCTGCGGTCGAAATTATATAAATGTATGCAGTATAACTAGAAAGTATACTCGTAAGAACAGCTTTTTTACAATTTTTTCATCGGTACTGTCAAATTGTTTTTGTATTCCTATGTACATTTATTTCGTGAGTATTTTACTCTTCCTCTCCTTTATTCTCTCATGTTTACTCTGTGTCTAAGTGAAAACAAGGCATATTAACTATTAGGTAGAGTTGTAAACTCAGCTGACTTTTTTTCTTATTTCTTATGGCTGTCAAATGTTTTTTGTACATGGTGTTTGTTTCTATATGTTTTTTGTTTACATTTTTTATATAATTTTAGTTATTGTTTCAAAGAATAAAATTTGACTTTTAACGAGATAATTTTTTATTGTTGTA
>MINK01172333.1:0-21297 GCA_001735545.1 Phormia regina
ATTTTTCAACAAAAATTTAACATAATAAATTTTTAAAATTAGACATTTATTACTTTTAAAATTTGAAATTTTATTACTTCACTTATGGCTTCTTTTATTATTAATTTATTTAATATATTTTATTTAACCAAATTTGTCACTTAATTAAAAAAAAAAAAAAAAATTAAAATTCAAATGAATTTGCTTTTATTTACGTCATTTATATTTGTAAGTTCCTCTAAACACGTTGTTTAAATAAAAAATATAAAAAAAATGTACGTGTCGAAAAATAACGGTCAATTACAAATGCTAAATGGGTTGGTTGTTGGTTGGCTGAGGCGAGTACAAATAGTAAAATAATATAAAATAAAATAAGCAAAGTAAAAAAAAAAATGGTATGATAAAAAAACAAGCGACAAATGCTTATAGACATATTGAGAATACAGAAAAAAATAAATAAAGTCTGGGGTATATTTAACCCATTGGGGTGAGATTTGTATAGAATTTTACATAAAAAATCTGGTCTAATCTGGGGAGCAAATTGTATACAATTTTAGATAAAAAATCGATTTTGTACTATAAGAACTTAAAATTCGAAACTTTTGAAATATTATTCTGTTTTTTAGGTTTTTCACATTAAGTAATTAAATTTCATTTGGGAATGATCTTGATTCTTGAAGAGAATTTTACGATAAGAAATATTGATCTTAAGAAAAGATATTGCAAGATCGTTATGTTATGTATACAGAAATTGTAATTTTAGCATAATTTCATGTTAAATGTTCCAAACATCAAAGTAAGAATTAATACATATGAGGAGATCGTGTAAAGATCTATACCCTGCCAATATTTTCAATCTAAATTTAGTCTAAAACGTCACTAAAAGTAGTTATACACAATCGAATATGAATTCATTTTCTTGTCGAAAAAGAGAAAAGAAAAAAACGTGCCTCAGTTTTAATAGTTTTAAGGTGACACTTTTTAGTGCTTTTTTTAAGTGTATAAAAACATAAATAACACTAAATAATACTTTAATATAAAATATTAAAAAATTTGCTGAAATTAAAATAAGTTATTTTCTAATTTAATCTATTTTTTTCCGTCACTATAAAAAATTGTATTGAACACTTTAAAGGTTCTACATTTACTGAGCGAATCATATCATGATCGTTAAGTCTTTTTTGTTCTGGAAGTAAACAGTCGCCTAAAGCAAGATTTTGGGATCATAATTCGATGATAATGTAAAACACTTTTTTATAGAATAATCCAAAAACTCACATCCAATTGCTGGCAGGGTAAAGACATTCCAAATCCGAAGAAAATTGTTCGTCCGTATCGGTAGCCCGTTATAATTGATAACATTTTATTTATTTTTTAATTATTTATTTATTTATTACCTGAATAAATGACTGGTTTTAATTAACTACCTAGAACTGAATTTGAATAAAAATTAAAAAAAAAAAACATTTCAAAAATTAAAATTAAAAAAAGTTTAAATTTTTTTTTTAGTTTTTAGAAAGTGGCCATTAGAGTATAAAATACAAAATACGTTCTGAAACTGTTCCCCAACGTTTCTATGTAATGAGTTCTGAATGTTACAATTTCAAACAAAAATCATTGATTAAAGAACTAGTTTTAGAACCGTTCCATAGAATGGGTACGGCTAGTTAGCTCTTCTACAGAACTAGTTATGGAGGTGACAATTTCAGATAAAAATCATTGGTCCTAATGACAAATGTAACGAGTACAAACTATTTTAATGGGTTCTAGAACTAGTTTCTATAAGCATCTTCAAAAAGTCGACAAAAACGACAGCTACAATTGCTAATGAATTTTTTAATTCTAAGAAACTTTTGAGTCAAATATTTACTTGGTACTAATATTTGTGTGGAATCTTAGCACATAAAAGTAATTTTAAGGAGAGACGGAGGGATTTTTATGCAAGCTATGGTCACTTATAGACTAATCTTCACGAAATTTGGTTTGTGGATTTTTACCAATACAAAATATATATATATATACCAAAATAAATCCTATTCCAGAGGAACATTTCCTATGATTAAAAATATTAAATTTTAGTTTCATATTAACGACAAATTTATAAAGTTTTTTTTACAACAAAAGTTCAAAGGTCAAAGTAAGATATATACAAATCGAATCGGTATATCTCAAAAACGATATTTTTAAAATTCTGAAAAATATATATTATGATAACGTAGCTCTTCTTCTTACGCACGTAAAATTTCAAGTCGAAGTCTTATTAAGTTTAGAAGTTATGAATTAAAATCTTTTATACTTATAACTTCTGAACTATACAGAATCATTTTTTAATTTTAGTATCATTTTAATAACGGAGATAATGCCTTCAGAATGATATATAGAAAGTGAATTTGAAAATTCAAAGGTTTAAATGAGAATTATAAAAATGAAACCAAACCGATAGCTTTCAAATTCTTTAAAAATTGTAGGCTAGTGGGCCGATTTTAACCACTTACAATAGAGTCAGTCCCTCAACCATAAATTTCATTAAATTATAAAATGTGATCAGTAGTTTGACTTATAGTATATAATCGAATTTGAAAGTGATTTTATGCTGATTGATATTTATGAAGATGAACTTAAGACCAAAATTTCCAAATGTTATAAACATCAGTTTCCCTCTTACATATAATCATGTAGAATATAACCATAACAATTTAAAATATTTCACACATTTTATTACATTTTAAAAATATTTTCTCCCAACATTAACTTTTAAATTATCCCACGTTAGTTGTTTACACTAACAACTATCAACAATAATTGTGTAAGAAAAAAATTTAATATGTTATTAAAATAAAAATTACATACAAATGTCAACAAAACAGTGTTGACACATAAAATTAGTTTAAAATTTCTAAATACTTAAAATAAAATTAAAAAAAAGAAGAATATTTGTAAAACATTTACCTGGCATAGATGAAGTACGTGAAGTGGTGGCCGAAGAATTTGTACTCGACCACAGACATTCTGATAGTTCAGTTTGCACAGCCACGTCAAGTTTTAAAACCATTTTTAACTATTTTATTACTATTATTTCTTTTATATTCTTAATTTTAATGTTAAAAAAAACGTAACTTGTTTTAGTTATTTTTATGATATTTCAAGGTATTAAATTTTATTATTTAAACCACAATTAAAGCTAAAATTACAAAATTTTAAAATGGTATATGAAAAAAAAAAAATCAAAATCAATGTGACTTGTGGTTGTTTTTAGGTTTTATTTTTCTTGTTCTTAATGTTTTGATCTCATATTCCTTTAAGTGACATGTGTTTTTTGTCATTTGAAGCTTTTATTCTGAAAACACCCTTATTTTATTATTTTTTCTCTCTATAGGTTAAAAGTTAAAATAATGTTTAAGTTATTTTAAGTAAATGAAGCAGAAAATGAGTTCAAGTTTATTTAGAACATTGACCCATATTTGTAGTACACATACAACATATTTGTAATTTTCTTTTTATTACAATTTCTTATAAAAAAAAGCACTTGAATATTGTGTGGAATACTTAACAAAGTCATTCACTTTTAATTTTAATTTCTTTTTTTTTTTTTTTTTTGTTAGAGTAGATTTAAAATAGGTTTATTGTAAAAAGAGCACTTTTATTTTATTGAAGTGATTTTCAACATTTTAATTATTGTTTATTTCGAGGTAGAAAATTGGCTTTGGTGATTGCTTATCTTTTTCTTTTCTGTTTCTTTTTTAAATAGGTTTTGTTAATTTAATTATTTTTCTTTTCTTTTTTTTTTTACAATGCAGATGCTTTTATGATTAAATTTCTTGTTGTTTTTTTTCTTAATTTGTTTACATTTTAAGCAACAAGAACTGATGATGGTAAACAAGGTATTTTATTTATAACAATTGATAACAATATTTATGTTAAAATATAAAAAAAAAAAACACAGGCATCACTTTATTCCATAAACACATTTTCCCATTTTCATAAACAAATTTTATTTAATTAATTTCATCACTTGGTTGCTCTTAAAATTAATTCTCTTTTCATTTCATTTCTCATTAACAGGCCTAAAAAGCTTTTCTCTTTTCTTTTATGCTCTGTTATTATTCACCCCTTTTTTCTTGCCCTTAACATAAATTGGATTTCTTGTTAGAATTTATTTCTTTAGAATTTCTTTGTAAAAATTATTAAATTTATCACAGTAATTTTCATTTTATTTTTTAAATTATTACTTTTTAATTAGAGATTCTATATTTTTTTAATTATTTCTAATAAAACTACGTCATCGTTATGACCGTTACATTAATTTTATATTTATTTTACACATGTTTCGTGTGTTTTTTTTTAAATTTCTTCTAAATTCATTTAAATTCTTTAGGAACAACCGTTTAGTTTGCGTGTTGTTTGATTACTGACTGACTGTGGACGATTTGTTGTTGCTGGCTATACAAAAACAAATTTGTATTTCAGTTAGTGTTATGGTGTGCTTTTAAGCTAGAGACGATGTCAGAGGTTCTTAAATGGGGAGGTCATATTGGAGATAAAGGGGGACTTAGAATTGTTAGACAATTGTTGTCTTCATTTGTCCATATATTTGGATAATAATTATATGGATGAATACTGTTGCGTGTTTCTTTAATTGGCTTCCAACTTGTGATAAATTCTTCTCGAAATCTGTGCACATATTATTGGGATACATATTAATCTTAAAATATTTCAATATTTGGCAAATTATTATAAATGGTATGATCCCAATCAAGTAATCAAGATTAAGGAAGCTATTAAAATTTATATATAATTTTTTACGTTAATAAAGTTTATTTTTTGAAAATCAATTTTGTTCCCAACAATTTAATTAATATGGTCATTTTATATCATATCATTAAAAAGGTATGGCATCTATATAATTATGATCGGACAATTATTTGTAAACATATTGATATTTACAAGGCCTATAACTCATAAGCCCAGATAGTTCGGAAACCTTTTCTATGTTACAAAAAAACACAAGTAAAACTTCTCTTGAATCTTTAATTCAAGCTAAAAATAATCTTTTTTGAAAATGACCAAGGTATGTATTGAAAACGTCATATTACTTAATGTTATATAGACAATATGTATATCAGTGGATAGATAAATATGTCTATTTTTATGTTATGTTTATATTTTTTATATAATTTAAAATTGAAAGATGTTAAAAAATACATTTTTGTACTAAAAATTTTTGGAAAAAATTTGTTTAGATTTGAAAAAACCGTTTCTTTTGAAAAATCTAAATTAACGAATTCAAGCCCAAATATCTTCTTAACCATAAACGGTCTCATAGGTACGAACGCATATTTTTATTATATTAAGATCTTTAAAACCCTTAAGGATTACCAGAGGTTAATATTTTTTGCAAACAATTTTGATACTCGAGATTGTAAAATTTATAATCCTGTAGCTTATCTCATAATATTACAGGTCAGGCGCGGATCCAACTTAAGCTTTTGGGGGAGGAAAATGATTTTCTTAAAATTTATGTTTTAGTATATATTTTGCATTAAGAATATTAATTTTGGAGACAAATGTATTTAACTTTCGAAAAAAAAAACATATGATCAAAAAAGTATTACAATATAATGGCATTAGATACATATATGTTAAAGGAACCTTATAAAAATAATTTATGAATTAAAATTTAATTAAAAATTGATGCATTTCATTTTGGAGGAGAAATAAATTAACAAAGAATATTATTATTCTAGGGTTAAATGTAATTTATTATGAAAGAAATCCATTGAAATAAAAGCTTTCGAACGAAGTTTAATAATTAAAACATTGGAAATGTTATAATGCAATTAAAAGTGTATACATATTTAATAAATTAGAATTGATATTTAATAAAATCAAATCAACATTGAACAAATTCTTTAGAAACTCTGCTTAATTTAAGCTCTAAATGTTTGATATTATTTAGCAAAAAAGTTCAAAACCTATTTAATTGCGGTTTTGAATTTGTTTTTAATAAAACTTAACCTTAATCTTTAATATTTTTTTTTTATATATTAATTTTTTATTAAATAAATAATTGCAAAACACAATTTTTTTAAATATTTCATCTATATAATCAACTAATATCTTACCTTGACCTTATAAGCCAACTATAACAACATGGACTTTTGGAAAAAAAACCTCTTTTATTAAAGAAGAAAAACATGTTTGGGAACAACATATAAATTCTCAACACAAATTCTACGTCATAATGCCAAAAATAAAACTTTTTCAAGAAAGAAACATAAAAAAAACATACATACATACAACAATAACAACAACTACAACATCATCATAAAACAACTATACATAAACAAATATTTAATTATAATGACTTAAGACGCTGACAATGAAACACGTTGTATTATTGCTAAAGCTTTTCTACTTTTTCTTCAAAACTACACCAATAAATACAATTTAATACTTTATACGAGTTTAAATTGAACACAAAAAGAGCAAAACCCCCTCCCCCAAAAAGAAGAGTTTAAAAATAAACACGCACTCATCAAAAAAAAGAGAGAAACCATACAATTGGGGTGATTATTTAAATATTTGAACTCTTTAACATAATATTTATCATCAACATACAAAAATAACCCCCAAATGATATAAATAACATTGATGTAGTTAGTAATCTTGTTAACAGAGGTCTTGTTATTATTCTTCAATGTTAAATTAACATTAACAAAAAAAAGCTTATGGTTATTTAAGCGTAAAAGCTTTAATTATTTTTGATGTTTATATGTAGAAAAAAAAAAACACTCATATACATTATTCATTCATATTTATGCACAATGGCTTGTTTGTGTTTTTTTCTCATAATGAAATCAATTTTTTTATTTGTTTACATTAAAAAAATAACGATAAAATTACTCAGTTGTGACAAATGCCAAATGATAATAGTAGAGAGATTTAAAAAGAAAAAACTATATTTTTACAACTTGTTGTTTATTTTTTAAATAGGATTTCAAGCGTTAAGTTTTTAACGGTTTTTCTTAATTTAAATAATAATTAAAATTTTATAGTTTTACTTTAAAATCTATTTCTATTACGTTTTAATTTTGTTTTGTAAAATATATATATATATTTTTTTTTATTTCAATGACTTTTAAAAATCATTAGAGCATACTTATTTTATTTTTTTTATTTGTTTTTGCTATATTTTTATTTGTATTTAAAACGTTTTGCCAAAATGACGTCAGCTTTATTTAGCTTGTGAAAAATCTTTTCTATTTTATTATGATTTTATTTATTTTTTTTTTAGTATAAACGTATAACATGTTCATTTATGATTTAAACATTTATTGGTTGACATCCAAATATGTAAGATATTAGTGTTTATGTTCAAACGAATCAATTTAATTATTCGATTAAAAAATTAATTAAAGATGTTATAAGGATAAAAGATTAAATAATTTTTTTGAGTTATTGAAATAAAATTAGTGGAAATGTAAGAAAACTTTTCAATTACGATTTTTTTTTTTTAATTTTAAATTATTTATTATTGACAGAATTTAAATTTGGTAATTTATTATTAACAACAAATTTGTTGTATCGATATGTAAACAAAAATAAATTAATCAAGAAATGTTTACGAAATTTTTTTGATTAATATGTTTTCGTTTTCAAAATATTTGTTTAAAAAATATTTATGACCTACGTCCATACAACGTTACAGCAAATTATGATAATTGGGATATTATTATAACATTTGGACATTTCGAAAATTTTTGAACTTTTATTTTTAATTGCAAATACAAATTTATATTCCTACCTATTTGATTAGACACAAAAAGTTATATAATTTTAAACGAGTTCGGAAAGTAATAAATTATTTTAAAATTTCAGAAATGTACAAAATTTAAATTTTCAACTTGAAAAAAAAAACTGAAATTTTAAAAATATATTATCAACAGGGAAACCAAAATATGCAAATGCATGTTTTTTCTCTGTACGTTAAATG
This sequence comes from Phormia regina, assembly GCA_001735545.1. Lineage (NCBI taxonomy): Eukaryota > Metazoa > Arthropoda > Insecta > Diptera > Calliphoridae > Phormia > Phormia regina. Next base: position 7,973 of record MINK01172333.1, read on the forward strand.
AAGCCATTGATAAAATATTCATTCGTTTCATAAAACAAAAATAAATTTTTGCATATTTTACCCTTAACGGCATATTTTTTCATTTGGAAATGTACCAAATATGCCATAAAAATTAGTGCATTTTTATGGCATATTTGGTATTTTTAGAGTAGATTTAACGCTTTTAGAGCATGTTTTGACATTTTAAGAATAATTTCATAAAATGTTTTTCAAATTTAATTTTATAAAAAAAAGGAGAAAAAAAAAAAACAATAAAAAAATAATTTATTAGTTGGACAATTAGTTCCAGGATACATGAAAATAGCCAGTACTTGTTCTACTTTGGCGTTAGGACCAAAGATTTTTGTTTGAAATTTTAACCTTTAGGACTAGTTCTGTGCAAGTGTTAGCTAGTCACTGCCAATTTTATGGAACGATTCTAGAATTACTTCTTTCATCAATGATTTTTGTTTGAAATTTTCACATTCCGAAATAGTGCTATAAAAGCGTTAGGGAACGGTTTTAAAATCTTTTTTTTTTTTTTCTAATTGTGTATTTTCTAAATTAAATTCAATTTAATTTTGTAGGTACTTTTTTAATTTCTAATGTAGAAATCATGCTGAATTAGTTCTTAAGCACTCAGAAGTGATGTAAAAGTCATACAGAATTAGTTCTTAAGCACTAGTTCTCTAAAACATTATTTAAAACGAATTGAGAACCACAAATATGTTCTACTCCATTGGTATTAGAATTTGTTGTGATACCAGTAGTTCTGAAGATGTGGAGACCTAATCGCGTAAAACAAAACTTTACAACAGAAACATTTTTGTGATTGTTTACATAAAAACTATAAAAAATCTTTTTTTGCTTTTACAGCATAAAACCCATTTTTTTATTGTGGTTTCCCACAAATTAAAAAAATTGTGATTTCCCTGGTTATGAATCTCAAGAAGAACATTAATCTTGGTTTAAAGTTTTTAAATGATTAGAAAAACACATAATTTTGTTCTTTAGAAATTCGAAATTGATATAATTTTTCAAATGAATTTATATTATAATTACGTTAAGGAGATGTTCGAAAAATCTTTTATAACGAAAATATATTTATATGTTACGAATTTTAATTGGGTTTAATATATTTGAAAAATACAAGAATATTAAATCTCATTTGAACTGATTATGTTGGAAAAATTTATTTTATATTTGCTAAATGATAAAAATTTATCTTAAATTTAATTTTTACAATATTTAAAGAAGTTCGAAATATTCGAATTTAATTTTAAATTTTCAAATTATAATAAGACAAAATTAAAAAAAAAAAAAAAATTAGGAATAAATCATGACCAAAATCAATAGGCTTCGTCCTTGTGCCAAAAAAATCATATGTACCAAGTTTTATGAAATAATCTCTAAAATTGCGATCTGTACTTTGTGCACAAGCTTTACATGGACAGCCAGCCAGCCAACCAGACGGATGGACGGACACCGTTAAATCGACTCAAAAAGTGATTCTGAGGTGGGTGTAGGAAATTTTTTTCTCTGCGTTACCTATGGTGGTGTAGGGTATAAAAATAGTTTTTTTCCCCAATACATAATTCTTAGAACACGATTTAAAACAATTTGTAAGAAAATATTATATACCAACAACAATTTAAACATTTTTTATAGCAAATTCAATATCACCAACAACTAAATAATTTTAAATTGTAAAATTGTATAACAAAATTCATATTATAAATCAGTATACGAATTAGTTTTAAAAAATTAAAAATATTTGAACACAGACATCATCTATTTATACTACAACATATATATAAATAAAATTTGTAAGTAAAAGAAATATTTATAATAAATTACTAATGTGAGCCCATTACCGTTGTTAACATTCTATTTAAAACTAAAATTAATTTTACATAAAAATATAATAAAAAAAAAAAAAAAACAATACTAATAAGAAAGTCGGAGTTCACACACAGCAATTTTTCTTGCCGCAATTCTGACTTTGAAGACTAGAGAGGTAGAGAATGTAAAAGTTTAGTATTCTTTTCTCCTCCCTCTCCTATAAAATCAGAATTGCGGCAAGAAAAATTGCTGTGTGTGAACCCGGTTAAACATTTTAATAATGATGGACAAATAACAAAATAATTTTTGTAAAACTAAAACATATAAATTTATAATAACAGAAACACACATTAAACAAATATTAAGTCAAATTATTAAATGCCTTTGGTTGATAAAATAAAAAATAAATTTTGAAGGGTATAGGAAAAATAGTTGAATTTTTTATTTAATTGAATTTTAATAATTAAAAATAAATTTAGTTTTGCAACAGAAATAATTTTGAAACATGATGAAATAAAAATTAATAAATTTCTATAAATACTTTCGAGAATAATTGAAATTATTAACAAATAAAAAAAAAGGAATAAAATTTTAACAAACCACGAAAAAATTTTATATAAAAAACTTAAAAAATACCAATACTTTTTCTGCATATGTATTTAATTAAATTTTTAGATATACTCTTTTTTTAAATTTGGTTTTACTAATAGTTATTAAGGCTTTTATAAGAAATCTATAAATTGATTTAAAGTGAATAATTTTAGTTTTAAAATAAATGTCAAAGCCACAAAGTTTAAAAGTAATTACATTTAAATAAAAAAAAGGAAAATTTTCCAATTTTAAGATTCATTGGATAAATAAGGCACATTTTAAAAATTAAAGAAATTTTTTAAGTTTTTAAAACTATTTAAATTTTTTTTTATAAAAAAAAAATATATAAAATTTATTAAATATTTATTATTAATATTTTTCTTAATTAAAAACTAACTTAAAAATTAAAAAAAAAAAAAAAAAAACATTTTTTATAATAATTTAAATCGATATAAATTTTCAATTTTTTTTTGACAAAATTTTTATAAAAATTATCACAAATTTTTCTTTTTTAAACAATTATAAATCTTATTAAATAATTCGTTAAATGCAATTACAATTTATAATATATTGCGAAAATATTCTAAAGCTCTTTCAATATTCGTTAAATGACAATTGACCATGGTATAAAGATTTTTTAAAGTATTTAGGAAAAATTTATATAAAGTAAAATGTTCTAAGAAATTACTAATGTCTAGAATAAATTCAATAACACGTGCTATAAAACGGGTAATGGGCGCACATTGGCAATCGATATGTATGTAAACTTTTAACTCACCTTTAGATTGTGTAACACATTGTGATGATAAAACCGAACTAGTAGGACCTTTGAGAACGGATTCCAAGCAACGTATATTATCACGACAAGTATTTATAATTTCAGTCTAGATAAAGATAGAAAAACATAAGAAAATATTAGAGTGTGATAAATAAAATATATGATTTTTTTATGAGATTAAGATTCCCTTGAAACTTTTACTTAAGTAACTCATCTTAATCTCATTATATTTAATCATTACAATTAATCCAATATAAACTTACATAATCTTCTGGTCTTAAAAGATGACAACGTATTTTCAATGCTTTTGTATCTTCTAAACGATTGTGCGATTGTTGTAATAGATTGCGTATTTCCTTTTCATCATCTGTGTCATCGCCCGATGATGATGATGTAGCTGGTATCAATTTAATACATTTCTCTAGATTACGTGATGAACGTCTACGTTCATCGGCCTTACGACGTCGCTGTGACGTATCACTCTCCGATGTACGTCTCAGTGATTGGGCCGAATGACTCATGCCAAATTCTAATTTACGTGTTGCCGTTTCTGTTTTATGTTGGAAATTGAAACGATCAGAATTTTTCGGAGTCAAAGCCTGCGTAGAGGAGGATAATGTTACGGCTGGTGATTTGGGATTATGATATTCCAAAGATTCTATAAATTAGAGAAAAGAAAGAGAGGATTAATAAGTTAATAAAATATAGAGTTTGGTTTTAGAATAAATTAATAAGACTTAAAAATATTTCATTTCTAACAAAAATCATGTTTGATTTTCTAAAGATTTAAAACTTAAATTTTCCAAAATGTTTGGTGGCATTTCACTTCTTCTATTCTTTGTACAGTTCCAATTTCACTAATTTTATATATATTTAAATTTGAAGGATTTAAAAGTTTAACTCGTTTTCGATAAAATTTTTTATTAATTTTTGCTTTGGCAGAATGTCGCCGTTAAAAAAAAACTAATTAATATGTTTAATTAGTTTTTAAATTAATCAACAACATTTTTATTACTTTTTGTTCACTTATAAACCAATTTTTTAGGGTTCTGACAATATTTTAAGGAAATTCGTGCAGAACTGCATAAAAATTTAATATAAGTAACAATTATATTATAAAAGATATTTAAACTTTTCATAAATTTTAAATTTAATCAATTAAAGCAGCTTTTTTTTATAACTGGTCATTTATATTAATAAAATATATTCTTGTAAACTAAAGTATGTATTATTAAGTTTATGTTTTAATTAAAATTTATTTTCTCAAACAATCATTTGTGTAACTTTTCAATTCAATTTCACAACATTTGATTTCAATCATTTTAAAAAAATTTTATATTATTGAATTATTAATAATTTTAATAATTTAAATTATTTTTTTTTTCATTTCACATTTTTTATCTATAAATAAAAGGGTTGCAGTTATATGTTATTTCTTCTAAACACAAACAACCTTGAATTTTATTTTTGCAAAATATTTCTATGCACGTTTCTTTTAAATAATTTTCACTATATATTTGTTGTTTGTTTCTTGTTTTTTTAATATTTTTATTTCATGTTTATTTTATTACCTTGACAAGACTTGCGTCTGATTTCTAAATTTTTGCGACGTCTTTCGTATTCCAATTCTAAAGCTCTACGACGTCTAGCATGATCCACACTACTAACAATTGTATCTTGTGTGATAATTTTTGATTCATTTTGTTGCAATGAATCCATGCGAGGTGGCGAGAATGAATCCAAATTATTAGCAGCCGACAATGAAGAGCAACAATCTGACTGCGAATCAATGAAATTACTAAATAATGAAAAGCAAATAAAAAGAGAAATTGTATACAATTATTATAGTTTTCTTTTTTTTTAAATTTCTTTATTATTTTAACAAAAATACTTACCGATAATCGTCACCAAATTCTAATAATTTACGAGCAGCATCTGAATCAAAACCTTCGGAATAATTTTCCGAATTGTATTTTTCTTGATAATTATCCCAGGCAGTCTCAGAGAAACTACTATGATGATCTTCGGTACCAGTGGTGTTATATTCTAAAAAGAAGAAAATTCAATTAGTTTATTTTTTGCATAAATTAGAGAAAATTTTATAAAAAAATATATATATAAAAATATTAAAAATAAACATGCATTCTAGTTCGATTTTTTATATATTAAATATGTGTTTTTTTTTTTTCTAAATGTGATTCTTAAATATCTCTTACTCACATCTAAATGAATGTTCGTTTATTTGAGTATAATCAGGAGTATAATGTTATCAATGCATTTTATTATGAGAAGACAGTTATTGTACACAATATAGTCTAATAATAAAGTAAAGTTTGCAAATACAGAGTTTAATTTTCAAGCACAATTGTTATAAAGAACCCAGTAGGAAAAAAGTTTTGTATTCATTTCTAAACCAATAGCAATAAAAATATAAAATGATTACCGATCAGTTTTTAAAATTAATTTGGAATATTTGAACCTAATTACACTTAAAAGTTAGAGAACAATTGATACAGGCAAGTCTCAATAGAAATATTTTCATTATCAAATCGAGTGATATTAAAGATAACAATTCAATTTTAAAATTATTCGAACTTTTATGTAAAAAGTCTTTTACATTTTTAACTTTCCAATAGAAGTACACAAAAATTCTTTAGGAAACAATTTCTGATAAAAGTCTATATAAAAAATAAGGATTAAATTTGCATTATGATTAGATAAAATATTAAAGGATATCTAAACTAATTTCTAAAACTTAAAAGTATTTTGAATATAATTTATAAGACAATATTGAAAACTAGGATTTTGGGAGAACTATATTTATTACTAAATAACAATGGAAACCATAGATTAACCTTTAGATATTTATGTGAGAGAAAAAACCTAATTCAATTGTAAAAAACCTAATTCATACAACAATAAAATACATGTAGTCACATATATTTTGTTTTAGTGTTTTCAAAAAAATGAGTAAATTTTTTAAAAATTTAGTATAGCGTTGTTCTCACATAAACTTCTAGTTCTATTCTATGATGCAAAACCCAATTTGCTTCTTAAACCATAAACAAAAAATATTTACTACATTTAATAAACTTAGAATTAGTTGTTGGGGATATAAGGGTTAAGATACCAAAACATTGTAATTACTTTAGCTAAAAATATTAATAAATTTAAGATTTTTAAGTCTTGTAAAACTTCCAAATACCTTTTGTTTTAAATTCTTGTGGTACTGGAGTGACAGCTTGAAAAGTTAATTTTTAAATACATATTTTTTAAATTTATGTTTTGTTAAATGTTTAAATGTATTAAGAAAATATTAAAACACAACTTTCATTTTAATTTAATATATCAAATTATAAAAAAAAACAAAAAACCCTGTTAATATAAAAAAATATTTGTTTAAGTTTTGTTTTCTTTAAATGCAAAAATCAAAAGTAAATAGACCATAAAAAATCAACTTAAAACACTTGTTAAAGTATGAAAATAAATAGGAAAATAAAAAGATGTAGATATAACAAAAAATTATAATTAAAATAACAAATAAATACTAAAACAAAATTATGACTCAAAATAGTGATTATGATTTTAAACGTAATAAAGTGCAGCCCTATTCTGTAATAAAGAGCTATACAATTTTATAAAATTATGGCTATAAATTCAATTTAAAAAAACTTATTTATTTTATGTAATTGAATAAGAATATAACTAAAAAGGTCTTTCCAATATTGAATAAAATTTATGAGAAATTCAAAGATTTTTCTACATTTGTTTTATGAACTTATAACAATTTTGTATTCATTCTTTTACTGTTTGATTTTACATAACTATTTGTTTTTACATAACTACGCTCTAAAACGAAGTTTATAAACTCGTTTGTTAAATTCTTTAAAGAAAACGATTTTTTGTGCGTACCTACATACATATGTATATAATAGTTTCTAAGGCTTATTAGTTTGTTAGTTTGTCCATGCTCAAATCAGCTGCCTGTCATCATGCTGAGTGACAGATTGCAAGTAAACTAAATGTGAAAATTTCATGTAAAACTACCAACGTTTACACAACATATTATGTCCATGTGTACTAATATTGGCGCGTAACTATTAAATAGAAAATACTAGAAATATAACAACAAGGATTATTTGAATGGACATTAACTATGTCAATGATTTTGGGAAATATCCTTTTTAAATTTTCTTTTAAAGTAATTAAAAATAAAGAAATCCTATTTTGCAATGTATTATTTTAATAAACAATTAGAAATTAGAAACAATTAGAAAGCATTACTTTTACAAAAAATGGCAAAAATATTTTATCAAAAAATATGTTTTATATTATTTTAAAGATTGCTATAAAATCGGCAAATAATGACATTAATATTTAAGAGATAATAAATTTGACAGTTAATCAAATATTTTTTTATCATTTATTATTAACAATTAATATTTATTATGACGACTGTAAAACTAATTCATTCAAATGTTTATCTATTTATTTTCAAACTTCTTGCAAATATTTGAAATAAAAACAGTTTCTTATTTACTTTTTTCGCTTCTAATGTTTTCTTAATTTCTTTCTTTCTTAATTATTAACTAATTATTTTACTTTCTTTGGAAAATTTTTCTCTAACTCATCGATAAGAAAAATGTTATCAAGTTAATTACTTAAAATCAAATGTAAATATAATAAAAAATCTTAAAATTAAAACACTTAATAAATAAAAAATAACTATTTAATGACGTTATTTAACAATAAATAACATCATTAAGATCAATATTAGAAAAATAAAAAAAAAAAGAAAACTACTCACCTCCTTGTTGATCTTCATCATTCATATATGTAGCCAAGGCGGCCAAAGAACCCAAACGAGCTTGATTGGTCATGTAGGCAGTGGTAAAGGAACCAACACGGAAATTAGGTTTCATTAAATGATTCTCCTCCTCGCCACTTTCATTTGTTACACCACTTTGTTGTTGCAAAACACCCGTAGCCAATTGCATTTGTTCTGTAGCATCGGAATTTTGTAGTTGCATAAGGGCTTGTTGAATTTCCTGTATTTGTTGTGGAGTCATATTTTCACAGGTTTGCATTAATAGATTTGGAGCATGTTTTGGTGTTAAGGTCACCTCTTCTTCTTGATGGGCCGGAGGATGATAAGCATAATGTGTATTATGATGGTGATGATGATTATTATCTTCAGAGTTAGTATCAGATTTTTTACCATTATTATAGGAAAGTTTCTTCTTGCGTGTTTTACGTCTCTTTAAAGAGCCCTTGCTATCATAGCTTTTAACATGGTTAACAGCTGATGAAGAAGAGGCTCGTGGTCTGCCAGGTGAAAGAGAATCTAAAGCCGATTCACTTATAGAATGGGAAGCCAGACCGGATTGTACATTGCTAATGGTATTAACTTTGGCAGCCACTTGATTGGCATCAGTGGTCAACTGAGAGAGACAGGACACTGACCAAGGCCTTTCCGATTTGCGTCTGTTTTGTTGACGTTTCACCACCTTGACATTTAAACTTTGATTACTGGTAGCAGCATTGACAATGGGTTCAGCTGAACCACCAATACGTTCTGTAGAATTACCATAAGAATTTGTACTGGTTTGCATGCAAGTCGCTATAGAATCGGATACTTCAGAGGTATCCGAACAATGTTGAGGTATAGAATCAGTTTCAGAGGCTTCACCCGAAGCCTCACAATCATCGGTGCGTGTTGGGCTGGGAGCCGTGTTGGTGGGTGATATTATTAAATGACGATGATGGTCATCATTGGAAGCATGATGATGATTTGAAGATTTTTGCATTTGTACGGGTGTTGAGGGTTGATGTTCAAGCCACTCCTACAGTAAAATTAATTAATTAAAAAATGTTACGTGAATATATTTCTTCTTTTTGTATAAAAATTTTAACTTTTACTTACTTGTACCCGTTTTATAGGACCCGGCATTATAACTTCACGTTTCTTTACGGTTGTGGAAATTTGCACTATATTAACGCCGCCGGCGCTGTTATTATTATTGTTGTTACTACTGGAATGCTTTTGTTTGGTTGGTGTTTTCAAAGCTTCGTCACGTACTAAATGCTCTGCTTCTAGTACCAACTGTTTGATGGATTCATGCGATACTTTACCCTATTGAGAGCGTAATGAATAATGAAAACAAAATAAAATAAATGAGTATAAATTTTAAAGATAGTAAGAGAGAGAGAGAGAGAGAGTATAAAATTAGTAATTAATAAAATAAAGATGAAAAGTAAAAAAAAAAAGAAAAATACACAAACACTTCGACACAGGCAAAAGAAAATAAAGAAAAACAAAGAGAAAAATGAAAACACAGTGGTCAAACAATGACCGATCTAAAAGAATACCCTATTTATTAATATATTGTTTTTTTTTTCTTTTGCTAAATATTGAGAGACAGAGAGAGTGAGAGAACGAGGAGATAAATAATTTATAGAAAAGGATCAGGCAGATGTATAAACTGAGATGTAATAGATTTGAGTTAAAGAATTTTGAGGGAATAATTCTAAACTCAAGTGAATTAAAATGATTTAAAATACATTCATTTGTTAAATTAAACTTTTTAATGTTAATAAAGATTTTTTCTTTAAAATAACAAGAAAAGTAAAAAATAATAATAAAATTAAAAATACTTTAAATATAAAATGATAAAAATTTGCTTTTGACTAAAATTTAAAAATAGTGCAAAAATTACAAGCCTAATTATTTGATCAGAGTTGTGTAATTTAGGAATAAATTTTTCAAATACAGCGTTGATTTTATCAAGAAAAGGATCTTATTGGAATATTTTTTTCAAAAACTTGAAATATAAAATAAAAAATTTAATGAAAAAAAAAAAATATATATATATATATATAAGTATATATATTAATGATAAATGACTTTTTAAGAACCAAATATTTATAAAGCGAGTCGGATTTTTCAATTTTCAAACTGCACAAAATTTACTAAATAAATTTTCTTAATTTCTAAAGAAGGTTTAGAAAATGTATCTAACTGATTGATTTTAGTAATGTCACATTTCTTTTAAAGTAATTAAGTATAACTTAAATATATGTAGGGCAATCATACACAAAATTTGTATTATTAATTTAAATTTTTTTGCAAATATTTATTTTGCCTTTTTTTATTGGAAAAATGAAGAGGAACCAAATTTTAAATTTGTGTGAGTAAAACATCTAGCTACTCTTTCTCATTTTTATTTAAACAGTGTCTCTTATCTTATTAATAATGTTTGCATATACTATATTTTCATTTCTTTGTCTTTTTACAATAACGCTCATTTAAAACGAAAAGATACTCCTCGTACATCCATATACCAAGTACTTGAATTGTCTTTTTTTTTTTTTTGGGTATCAGTTCTTACGGGGCATAACAATAACACAAAAAGTGTTAAGAAAACTTTGTCACATGTACATACATATGTATAAACGTATGTTTGTATGTACTTAAACAAGGCTACTCTCACACGTAATTCTATCAGGAAATTTTGTTTTTTGTATACCACAATAGAGTATCTCTTATCCCACTTCAGAACATCAGAAAAAAAAATAAATAAAATGAAAACCTCATAATTTTTATCGACGCCGTAATTCATCATTGTCTTGCATATCGTATATGTTTACACAGAGTACTTTAGCAGACCGATTGGTAGTATAGTGTCAGACATTAAGGGGTGTGAAATTTAAATCCTACATATGTTAGCATGCAAGTGTATGTAGGTACTTGATACGATAGAAGAAGCTTTGGACTGATAGCAAAAATTATAAGAAAGACATTGAAGAATATACAACAGGGCTATTCCTGTTAACTGGAAAAACTTTGGACACATAATTAAATTGAAAAAGATAGTATTGAATATATAACAGCAATAGGATGAGAGTGCTTTAAAAGCATATGTTTTAAAAAGCATATAAAAGCATAACTAATAATTTTTGAAAATAATAATTTTTTTCTTTAGACTAACTTATTATGTAATATTTAAATGAGATTTCTTCAAAATTAGTACTATTTTAAATGATACTTTCAAACATAAATTTGGAAATTTAGATAAAATTTGAAATTTTTGGTAGAGTTTCGTACTCTTGGTGAAATTTTCGACATTAATAATTAAAATTTCGCATTTTTTATTAAAATTTCGTATTTTTGTAAAAATTTCTAAAAATTTTTTAAAAATTTGCGTTTTAGAAATTTTACAAACAAATTTTAATATTTTAAAGTTTTTGGTGAAACTGTAATAATTTAATGGAATATAAAATTCAAAGTACTAAATATAATTCACAAATTCTTTTTGCTAAAATGTTTGTCTTTGTTGTCATAGTGTAGTGGTGATGGATATATAATTTAAGAAAAAAATCTCTTTTCTTTTTGCTAAAATGTTTGTCTCAATAAAAGAAAAAAATCACTTTTTGCCCATTAGCTAAAAATCGCTATTTTTTAAAAAAATTAATAAATTTTTATTTATAGTAAAACAAAAAATTTTTGATTCTCCAATTGTGAATTCAAAAACTTAACGAAAAGAAATCGGATGTTTATGTTAATTTGAAAATCAAAAAAAAAAAAAAAAAAGCAATTTTGATTTTTTTTTAATCTTGAATTTTTTTGAGAAATTTTGATTTTTTGAGAAATTTCGATTTTTTGTGATTTAAAATAGTTTTCTGGATTTATAGAGATTTTTTTTGAATTTTTAGTGAATTTTTTATTATTTTTTGACTTTAATTTTTTAGTGATTTTTTTTGTAAATTACATGGAAATAATTTAGTTTATATTTTATTTATTCCTTTTTTTTTTTTGCAAACTATGAACCAATTAAAAATTTCCTTTATTTGGACAAATATTATTTCTCCCGTATGAATTAATTTTAAGGGTAAAACTTGTAACATCACAATTTGAAATTACCCATTACTGCATTTTCTCAGAAAAGAACCCAAAAGTAGTTAAAGGACAAAATAAAGGGAAAATTTTAGGCAGAAAAAAAGACCCTCAATGGTCCCAAAAAGGGATTTTTTTTGAAATAATTTTGTAACTTTAGAACTGTTGAATGTATTTCAATGAAATTTCATATGGACAATTCTGAGGTGTATAGCAATGGAGGAGGAGAACAGGTCCGTACGGGTTTTTGGGGGAAGAGGGCTAGATCTCCATAGTTCGTCACTTCGGGTATGATTTTTTTTAAATCGCCAAAATTTAATTTATGATTTGTTTGAAAAAAAATTGGTACACAGATAGTCCTTATAATTCTCTACAAAAAATACACTTACATATGTGGGTTAATTCTTTTACTTTCTTTTATTTGGCGGGCTAATTTGCGCCCCTAAAAATTCTAAAATATACTCTACATTCTATACAAAATTCTTAAAAATGTTAGTGCAAGGATCATTCATATATGTACCTATGTGGTTTAGATAAAAAGTTGTATTATTTTGAATTAGAAAATTTGAAAAAAAAAGATATGTGATTTTTTCAAAAAGGTGGTAACATTTTTTTTTTGATTTTAAAATCCATTATTTTCCTCTGGACCATAAATTTTTCATGTTTCTAAAATAATGCTTAATAAAATTGAAAATTAGTACTCGAACAGGGCAAATGAGGCTGGTCTCGCTTGTTATCGTCCTGTGAAAAAAACTCTTATTTCTAAAAAGAATCGCTCAGCTCGAATTCAATTTGCTAGAGATCATTTAAATTGGACAAGACAAACATGGGATACTGTCCTATTTTCAAATGACATTTGTAAGACGACCAAACGGAAAGAGATTGGACCCAATATATACTAACAAGACAGTTAAGTTTGGTGGTGGCAATATTATGGCCTGGGGATATTTTTCAGGCTAAGGTATGGGTCCAATTCATATTATAAAAGATACTATGACTAGTATAGGATACAGAACAATTTTAAACGATGTAAGGTATCCATACGCTGAGGAAAATATGTCGCTAGTTTGGAGATTCCAACATGATAATGACTCCAAACACATCTCTAGTGTTGTAACCGAGTGTTTACAATCCAATAAGGTACGTATTTTGAAGTGGCTTGCCCAATCATGAAGTGGCTGTGTCAATCCCATAGAAAATCTATGGGAAATAGTAGATCGCAAAATACGGACTCAAAATTAC
>MINK01172333.1:21349-35012 GCA_001735545.1 Phormia regina
AAAGGAATATTTATCGGCTGCGGTTATAACGAAATGGTAAAATATTTCAAAAGAGACTACTGACTCATTAATTGGTTCAATGCATCGTCGTTGTGAAGCAGTAGTTAAAAACAAAGGATACCCAACTTTTGAATTTTGTTCCATTTATAAAAAAATTAGGAAAAGTTTCCATTGTATTGTCAAACATGTATATACATATATATATTTTTATTGGTTTTAAAATCGACTAAAATTTTGGAAAAGATATGAGTTTCTTTAGATATTTTATTTCAATATAACTAGTTTGTTTTTTTTTTATTATAAAAAAACTTTATCAATTTAATGTTGAAATTTAAAAATAGTTTTTAAATTTCAACATTAATTATTATTTATTAATTTTTAAACTTATCTTATTAATTATTTATTCTATGGAAATTTTTAGTTTATTAAAAAAAATATTCCTTAAACACTCATCTATTTTTTCTAGAATGGGGCTACTTTAGTCTTTTATTAGTTTTATACGAATTTATATTTAGCACTTTCTTTTAATAGCATTTTGTTTTATTTTATTTTAAACTAAAGATAATAACTAAAATTTTAATTATAAAATATATTATTTTTTTTGTTGTTTTTGCCATTATTTCGTGCTCTCTTCTTTATTATGAGTATCTTTATGTTAGTATCTTTTTTTTTTTTTTTTTTTTTGAAAGGGGTTTTTAAAATTTATTTGATGAATTTGTAAAATGCGGCATTTTGGGTAAAAAAAAATAAAATAAATAAAATGACCTCATTTGCGTGTTCTTTTTTTTATTGTTATTTTTGCAAATATTATCAATTAATCAATCAATAGCGATATTAATAAAAATGAAAACACCACATTTTTTTTTTTTGCGCACGTTATATAATGCACGTAAGTATGAATTTTTTTGTTAAAGGTGAGTGGAACTGCATTGAAATTTATATAAAATGATGAGATAAGAACTTTTTATATTTTATAGTTAGACTTCTTTTATAACAATTATAGAGAGTTTTATTATTGCTTTTATATTTATTTTGAAGGACACTTAGGAAATTCTTAAGTATATCATGAATGGTGTAAATTACTTGATTTGTGATTCTTAGAAATATTATTCAAAGGGCTTAATAATTATCTAAATTTTATCATTTTGAAACCAAGTACCTTTATAAAATTGCTTTAAGTTTTGCAAGGAATTTTTCATTAATTAATATTATTTTTATTTTTAATTTATTTAATAATGTCTCTTCGTTTTCCTGTTTTCACTTTATATTAAACGCATATAAAGCTATAAGTACTCGTATCTCTATCTAATAGATATAATATTTGTTGTTGTTTTAGGTTTTTTTCTAACTATTTATAACTATATTTTTTTTGCTGTTGATTTTTTGTCGCACCAAGTTTAAGCTTAAATTGTAGTTAATTGAGTTTAGTTTAGTTTTTTTTTGCTTTAACGTCTATATGTTTGTAGTTTTTTTTCTTTTCGTTCCAAGTTATAAAAAAACTAAGACAACAACAACAAATAAAGTATGTACCATGTTTTATGTCGTTTATGTTTTGCGTTAATTGGCTAAACTTTTAAGTTGCTTCTGACCAAATGTGTGTGTGTCTATCCGTCCGTCCTTCTTCCATCTGTCTGACTGCCTGTGTTTGCATTTTTACTTGATTTGACTTTATTTCTTTATTTTATTTTATTTTTTTTCTTATTTCTATAAGTAATTTTATTTCAAAATGTTTTTGTTGTCGTCATCGTTATCTTAGAGTTTGCGTTAGAGTTTGAAGTTTGTAATAATTGTCATTAATTATCACAAACGCCCAATCTTGTTTTTAATGTTAAATACAATGGAAAAAACAGCAAATAAAATGACATTTTTTTTTTCATCTCTCTAAGACTTTTTCTCACTGCTCTTTTTTGTTTTTGTTTTTACTTTAAATTTAAATGGGTGTTTTTTTTTTTTTTTTGAAAAATTTTGCACCGGGAGAAATAGAGTTATTAATTAGTGTGGTTGTGTTATAAATTGATTTGTGACATTAATAAAATTTTAAATTTTATTTGTAATTTAAATAAATTGTTTAAAACAAAATTTCTCTTTTCTTTTTAAATTTATGTCAGTTAAATGTGATTTAAGTTATTAAATCTTTATAAAATGTCATTAAATAATTTAGGATATTTTTTTTTTAAGTGACACTTGTCTTAAGGATATGACAATTTTAATTAAGGATTTCTTTAAAATGGAAATTTACTATGTAAGATATTTATGTTAGCTGTCTTAGAAAATTTGGTCAGTATGACATCTTTTTATTGAGACATGTTATAGTATAACATGTTTTTATTATGACAAGTAGCTCTTATGACTAAATTACATTGTGTTATGGTGTAATTTAACATAAGATTATTCTGTAAGATGACATCTATTATAAGATTTTCGTTATAGTACATTATTTTTATTATGTTTTGATTATTATGATTATTTAATCATTACTTTGTTTAATGTATGATCATATTAAGACCAACATTACCACTATTTAAAACATTAACTAACTTCTCCAATTTTTTTTAATTTTACCGAATCTTGTTTGACACTTAATTTCTCTTACAAAACATTTGCTAGATTGAGCAAATGTAATATTTTTTTTTTTTTTTTTGTAAAACTAATGGCTTTACAAATTGTGTCAAATATTTGATTAGTGTGATTATAGGTTTATAAAATAAATACTTTGGGTAATTGACAAAATATATTGATAAATTTATTAAAATTGGTCGATACTTAAAAGTGTTTTATAGTTTGAACAGAAAGTCGACTTTTCGATTATTTCAATTCTTAAATAGTCGATTTTTTGACTTTTTTAATTTTGGAATAGTCGACTTTTTCTGATTATTTTCAACTTCTTCCGACTCTTATCGACTTTTCGATATTTCCGACTTTTCCGATTTTTTTTAAACTATTTTCGACTTTTTCCAACAAAAAGTCGGTTGTTTGATTTGATTTGAAAGTCGATTTAAAAAACCTTCAGATTTTGGTCAATAAATGAATTCGCACCATTTTGGAAATATTATGTTGCCACTCTTTTGTAACTAGAAAAATAAAAACGTTTCGAATTTTAAATTTTATCCGACTATTTTCGACTTTTCGATTTTTTTTTTCCTACTTTTCAAATTTTTCCGATTTTTTCGACTATTTCCGAAGTTTCGATTTTTCTGACTATTATCGACTTTTTAACTATCTGACAAGATAGTCGATTTCGACTTTTTCCAACAAAAAATAGATTGTTCTAAAGTCGATTTGATAAAACCTAATACTTAATACGGTCCAAAGGTTAAAATTATTATTATTATTTTTTTTTTTTTGTATTGACTTATTATTCTAAATCTAATCTAAATATGGGTGTTATTCAAAAATGGTACCTTTTTAAAAATATTATTATTATTATTATTAATTTTAAAGATAAATTTTTCAAATTAAAAAAATTAATATTGAAATAATTGAAAAAAAAAAAAAAAAACAATAAATAATATCTTTTCTTTCAAAGAAAAAAATTACTAATTTTAAAAGTACATTTTAAACAAAGTACCAGGTAATTTTAAAAAGAGATATTTTGTTCGAAATAGTATACATTCATATAAATTAAAACTATTAATTTTGTCAGATTTGACACTTGACATTAGATCTCTGTCAAACTTTCAATTCTTACTATTCTTTTCTTTAAGTGTAGTTCTTTATTTTTAGGTTATATTATTTTCTTTTTTTTTCCTTTATTACCATAACAACGATTTTAATCTTAAATGTTTGTTAAGTTACAATATTTTTTGTCTACTTTTTTGTTAATTTTTTTCAGTAAATTAATGTTTCAACTTTTTTTAGCTGATTTTCTTGTTGTTGTCTCTATGTAACCATAAATATTTTTGTAAAATAAATTATTTCCGTTAAATGTGTTTTTATTTTTTGTTTTTTGAAAATTGCAATATTTTTTTCGTTTTTTGAGATCGTGCGAATAACAAACTGTTGTCATAGTTTAAAAATAATAATAATAAAAAACTTTAAGAAATAAAAATTGGATATTTATATATAATTTAATGCGTTTTTTTAAAGACTTATTAAGATGTATGTTAAGATAATGTATAACTAAATGGTATAAAACATGAAAAGAAAAAAGAATATAATTAAAATTAGAAAAAACAAAAATAGAAAACACAAGCTAATGAAAATGAAAAATTTAAATAGAAATGAATCTTTTTAGATATAAAAAAGAAGAATACAAATTATAACACCTGAGTTTAAAACTACTTTTACTTGACTCATCTAAAAATTCAACAAGTTAAAGTGAAGATTTATTTCATCAGGACTTTAAAAGACAAAAACTTAGAATATTATTTTGTTGGTTATTTATAGGCTGTAATTAATATACTATCTTTAATTAATGACTACATGAAATTAAGTCCTTGAAAATTTTTTAGATTTATTATTTAATTTATTAATGTTATCTCTTCCTCTTTAACAAATAATTATTATTATTTTTTTGTTTAGTTAAATTTATGATTTTAATAAATCATTTCTAATATTTGTTTTTTATATTTTTTATTTTAAATATAAATTCTGACATCATCATTCATATGAGTTTATTAATTTCATTTTGTTTTAGTTTCAATTTTTAATTAGGGGCCATTCAACCAACCAAACATAAAACTATTTTTAAAATAACCCTGCATTTCCGTTGCTAATAAAATTATATATTTTAAAGCTTTTTTTTATTATTTTATTTATGTTTTGTTTAAATTTAATGTTAGCAAAACTCTTTTTTTTTTTTTATTATTCTAATTTTATTTTTTATGTATTATTGTTGGTAAAACTCCAAATTAATTATAACGACATGTTGCGCTCTAATTATTTTGTTAGTGTAGAATTTCTATTTAATTTACAAAATGTTTTCTATTGTATTTCTTTATTAAGTTTTATACATTTGTTTGTAATTTTATGGTAATTTGTAACAATTTACAAAATTATGTCAAAAATTACATGGACTTTAAACTGAACATTTTTTCTAATTTAACTAGGCTAAAAAAAGAAGCATTTAACAAAGACTTTAAGTTGTGACCTTGATTTTTTTTTAGTTTTATTAAAAATTAGATATGGTTGCTAGAAGAAATATTATTACATTTTTAATGAATAATAATAATAAATTGTAATAAAATTAATTTCGTAGTTTATCCAAATTTGTTTCTTTATCCCTTTCATATTCTTTCAATCTGCAACTTTTAAGAAAACTGACAAGTGTGAACACAGTTGAAAACTATTTCTATAAATTTTAGCATCAAATTTTTAGCATTCAAACAGAATATCCCAGCAAAAATTTGTTAATGGCATGTAGTTACGAATGCAGTTACTTTTCAATGATAACAATATACTTTCTGCACTATATGAAAGAAAATTAGTAAGCACTTACTTTCAACCTGATATGTTACCAATTAATAGAGATAAGATTTTTAGAAATATTATTTTTTTATCAATCTTTTCATTTAAATTACAAAATTTATATTTAGAGACGGTAAAACATAAAAATACATTAATTACTTCCCAGCAAAAACCTGGTAATGGCATGTAGTTACGGATGCAGTTACTTTTCAATGATAACAACATACTTTCTGCATTATAAGAAAGTAGATTAGCAAACACTTACTTTTAACCTCATATGTAATCAATTAATAGAGATCAGATTTTTGTAAATATTATTTTTTATCAATTCTCTTATTAAAATTATAAAAATTATATATTTTTAGAGTCGGTAAAACATAAAAATACAATAATTACTTGTTTTTCATGTCGAAGAAAAATTTAATTGCAACAATTCAGTATTAAATTATAGTCTGTAATTTTAATATATGTTTTCAATAAATAAAATTAAAAAATATATCATCTGTTTCTTTTTCCATTTTACAGTACTTATTTATAGCCGATAATGTAACTAGTTACTATTCACTTAGTTAATAATGACTTCTGCAATTCTTTGAAATTAATGAGTTATTGAATAGCTTCAAAGTAATTAATTTTTATAAAGACATCTAAGTAATAACTTTCTGAAATGCCTACCAGTAATAATATATTGTAAGTAGTTGCCTCTAATGACATCACCCTGTTAAAATAATGAGTTATACATCTAATGTGTATGTAGTAAAGACTCATTATATTAGCATCTTCACTCATTACATGGCAAGCAAAGTTTTTGCTGGGATGTATAATTTCTTATAATTAAGATCCTTTGGAATATTTGTAAATTCTTTGGAAATAAAAGCTATTTTTTTTAGAGATTCTTTAGAATAAATAAATTGAAAATAGACAAAATTAAGTTTTAATTTAAGAAAACCTATCAAGTCAAGATGTACATCCTGGCTAAATATTCAAATTTTTATTTAGATATAAGTAAAAAATTTTAATTTAATATTTTATTATAGAAATAAGTATAACAGTAATATTCCTATAGTCATTTCTTTGCAATCCAAACATTTCGTATACACAATTTTTAATTTGGTTACAAGGATTCTTAAAAGGTCTACAATTCCGTAATTAATCGAAGAGACTTTTTTCAAGATACAAAAAAGATACATTTTTAAAAAAAGTTTTTTTATCAAAATTGTACTCTTTAGAACACTGACTCGTTTTTCCTACAGAAAGCACTTTTTAAAGAAAAAAAAAAAGAGGTACTTTTTGGCATAATTTTCATTAATTGATGTTACTGTAAAGTCTTTGACTTTTTAAACGATTTTTTTCAATTATTTTTAATTTTTCAATTTCTAAATATTATATTTTTCTAGTCTTTTTTTGTACTTCACATTATTAAGAAAGCTTGTACTAAGTACCTTTTAAAACTTATTTTTTTTATTTTTATTTTTGTTTTTTAATTTTTTATTTTTTAATTTAGTATTTGAAAAAAATGCAACATTACTTATTTTTAAATAATGGTACTTTCTATTTGTATTTTTTTTTAAACGCTACTTATTATTTATTTTTAATTATTTTTTTTTTAATTAATATCTTTTACCAAAGTACTTTTTAAATATATTTTTTGTGCTTTATTTTGAAAGCTTTTACTATATAGTTTTTTTTAAAATTTGACATTTTTATGTATAGTAATTGGAAAAAGTAACTTGCCTTAATAGAGTTTTCTTTAAATAATGGTACTTTTATTTGAAATATTGTCCTCTTTTTGTTTTAAAAATTGCTATATACCAATGCTCTCGCGAAATTGTAAGCACTTGAAAGCGTGAACAACTCAGAAGTGTGAATAATTTTTTTACACAGAGCCTTATTTTTAAAAAGGGCCTTATTTTGTAAAACACTTCCCCTCATTTTAGAAAATTTTTTCATGTAAATTGTTTTTGTTTTTCAAAAATTTGTATGGACATTTTTTTCAAAGTGAGGTGAAGGGATTTAAGAAATAAGGGGGTAAGCCGTGAATAAAATATTAAAGCTGAAAAAAGCGATTTTTTAAATCCCGAATATAAAAATATAATGTTTTTATTTCTAATCCTAGAAGCACATAATATACCGTTCTTGTTCGTTAAAATAAAAAAGTTTTATATTTAAGTTTACCAATCGATAACGTAGATAGTATCGAAAACCTGAACATCCTTTGTAAAATTTAGTTCATCAGTTTCTGTAGACTCTACTGTACTATATCGTCTATGGTACTTTTTGATTACTTTCTTTTTAATTAAAAAGGTGATGACTTTATTAAATTGTTTGCGTATATTTCTGTAAATATTTGTATTGGTACTTTTTGAAAAAAATCTAAATATGTAATCAAATTGTATTGCTTGAAAAATGTTACATTTTTTGTGTCAAATGGTACTTTTTTTTAAATTTTATTTATTTTGGGGAATTATCTTCTTTTGAAATTTTAAAAAACAAGTTTTTTTTTTACTTTTTTCACTTTAAAAGAAAAAATATTGAAAGCCGTATTGTTATTTTTTAAATTATTATATTTTTCTTATCTTATTTAAATAATTTTTATTTCCTTTAATTTATTTATTTATTTATTTATTCATTTATTCATTTATATATTTATTAACATATTAATTATTTTGACAAATTGCCCTTTTAATTTTTTTTTACAAATGATATATTTTTTTAAAATATTAAATATTAATATATTTCACTATTTTTGTTAAAATCGCAAATTTTGTTTTTATTTTATTTAATTTTTGAAAGACTGTACTTTCTTTGGAACTGAGTTATTTGGAAAATCGAGTTTTTATTTTTATGTTAATGATACTTTATTTTAATATATATAAAGTATTGGAAATTGTTTTCAAAATTTTTTATTATTTTTATTTTATCTCAGGCGCGGATCCATGGGGAGGGAAGAAAGGAAATTTCCCTCACCAAAATGAAAAATCTTAATCCAAAATTTGTAATCAATCATAAAACTTAGTAAAATAGTTGTGAAAATCATTATATTTTCCTCCCCCAAAAGCATGAGCTAGATCCGCGCCTGTTTATCTATTTACTTTTTTTTGGGTTAATTATAAAAGATAGATGAACATTTCTTTATTAATAAATATTTCAAATAAACACCGAAATAATTTCGAGTTAATGTGCTACTTAATTCAAAACATTTGCAATTTAAAGACTGTAGATCCATAGGTCACTGGTTCAGATCCGGTTCGAAGGACCATGAATACTTTTACCTAGCGTAAGGAGGTAATTCAGTACTTTATAAAGGCACTTTACTGTATATAAGAAAGCTTCTTATTAGTAACTTATTCCAAGAGCAATACAGAAAAGTTTGCCAAGTAAAGAAAGAAATAAAAAAAATTAGTATTTAAATTTCAATATAACAATGAGATTTATTAGCAAGAGATGCTCACTTCTTATGTTTAACATACAAGTGAAGTTATTCTTTTTTGTTACCTATCACTACGGCTATACTTATAAAATTTTATGGCGGTTAAATTGACATATCTTAATGTTAATTTTATCCAGGCTTCAACATGTAAGATGTCGATACTTTACATTGGGTAAAAAAATAGAATAGTGAATATTTATACGTGAAGCTAATGTACTATTTAAAAATCCATATAATAAATTATATCTATAAGTAAATTCAATCTTAGGTAAATTCATTAAATCTAAATATATAAATCGGACATTTAAACCAATAATAAGTTTTGGTTATAAATAGCAAATATTAATAAAGAAAAAATAAACCTTTATGCTTATTTAGACAGTTATATTATTAATAAATAAAAAAAAATATATATTACCATTTCTTTCTTAAGGGGTATTTCTTTTACTTTATATTATAATTCAGTTATTTATAAAAATTATTAGAGATATTTAATTCACATTTAAATTCTGGACAACTTTTAATTCACTTAAAATTAAATATAAACTTAATTATTTTATTGCTTAATATTTTAAATTTGCACTGCTATTTTTTTTATTTAATTTTATTTTGTGAATTTTAATATTTTGTCAATATTTTAAATGTATTTATCAATTCATCAATATTTTTATTTTTTTGTTTATCTAATATTTCAAGTTATAATTTATTTTTATTATAATTCTTTTTTTTATTTGCACAAACTTTTAAATTTTGTTTAAATTATTACTAAAAATAATGATTCACTTTTTTATTTATTTTTTTATAATTTTGTAAACTTTTCTTTACACTACAATTAAAATGAGTAAAATTTTATTTTGTTAAACAAAAATATACATTTGTTTTTTATTTGAACCAATTTAACACTTGCGTTTCGTGATTTTATTTTAACGATTTTCTTTATTATTTTTTGTATTTATATATAATTTTTTTATTTTATATATATTTTTTTTTTTGCTTTAGCCACATAAACGAGATTAGATGTCTATTTTCTAAATATTCAAAGCAACACTCATTTGTTCAGTCAGTGAGTGAGTGAGTAAGTTTGTCTGTCTGTCCATCCGTCCTTTATTATAAATGTTTGGCATCCATAGAGATATAAAAAAGACCATTTTAGATATGAGCTTGTGCTAAATAACAAAACTTTTCTGTTTGTTATTTTATTTATTTATTTTTTTAAATTTTTTCTATATCTTACAACAATTGTTGTACATCACCTAATAAACAAAACAAAATCAAGCAAACAACTTAGTGTTGTGGCTGAATAAATATAAAATTTAAAAATCTAAAAAAAAAATTAACTAAATAAAAAAACACAATTTTTTTAATTGTTATTTTACACGCAAAAAATCTTTTTAGCCATAAACACAATAAAAACATTAGCAAAATATAATAAGAGAGAAAAAAAAAACTATTTTGAATTCAGCCCCATTCCAAAGATTTTTTTTGAGCAAATCATATAACTTTTTTTAAAATCTTTTTTAATTCAATTAAATTTGTTATGCTGTTAACATTAAATACAACTGATAATTTTCACATTACCATAAACTGTAAAAAAAAAAAACACCAGAAATACTTTTATGGCAAATAAACGAACTAGTTAGCACTTGCCTTTTTTTGAATTAAAAATTTTATTTAATTAATATCTTTTTTTTATTTTTTGTATTGCTAAATGATTTTATTATTTTAATTATCAAGATAATTTTTTTTTGTTTAACACAAATTTCCATTTAAAGTGTATAGAGAAAAAACAATAATTTAGTCTGAAAAAAATAATCACAAATTTATTTTTTTCCTCCTTAATGTTTTTCTTGCAACTTCTGTTTTACAAATGTGTCTGAATATTATTGATATTGTTTCTTTTCTTTTTTTTTTTTCGTATTTTGGTTGGTTTGAGAGAGTGTGTGTATATTTGTTAAATAAATATTTTATTCCTACATATGTTTTTCATATGGTTGTTTTGTATTTAAGCGATAAGATAATAAATAGTAAAATTTATAAAACAAACCACAAAAATCGATTAAATTTATTATAAATATTTTTTCCTTCTTTTACTTTATTTCAATTTTATTTACAGTGTTTTTTTGTTTTTGTTATTTTTCTTGCAAACGATTGATGGGTATCTCTGTACGCTACTATAATTGTTAAGGGTTAATAATTTGTCATGAAGTTTGTTACATGTGTTAAAAAAGCAGGTAAAAATTAATGATAGAAAACAGAAATTTCTGGGTACTTTGCCATATATAAATAATTCATAAACAATTTTTTATTCGTTTATAGATTTTGCTGAAACTGTGAAGGTCGTTAATGTGTTCTAGATAAAATGTAGTAATTTTTGAAAATAAATAAAGAAATAGATAAATAGATAGATAGATATATATATATATAGATAGGTAGATAGATAGATAGATAGATAGATAGATAGATAGATAGATAGATAGACACCCGCAAGGGTATTCTCAGGAGAGAATAACGGGAGCAACGCACCCGCGGACCCTAGGTACCGCAGGAATGGAGAGCGTGCCAAAATGGCTCAGAGAAGTCCTGTAACAGGGCGAATAGTTACCGCCTTAAAATAGGTAGCCCACCACAAAGGGTCCTCAGGAGAGGTAAAGTATGGAGAGTAGTTTTCCCTAGTTAGCGACGTAGAAATATGGAGGTAAATATGAAAATTTCGCCGAAAGGCATTAAGACCAAGTCCAGTATGGTCTTAATTATGGCATTTCTGTAAACAACGGATATGATTAGACGACTAACCGGGCTGACAGATGTGGTATTCTGGAACCTCAGTACGTCGAAGTGGTATTTTACGGAAATGGCTTCGAAGGTACTGCCACAACTGTCTCCGTTCCCTTAAAATTTGGCAAGTCTTAGAGTACGTTCAAAAATTATCACCATTAAGTTGGCGGTACAGGCTCTGGCAAAAAGTCTCATAAGGGCTTTATTTCAACACTAACATGGCCTCCCTGATTGCAAAGACAAAAATGGGATTCTAATGCGACTGTACAACAATTGGAGTTAGCGGCTCTGAGTTGGGACCAATCAGATTGATCAGATGTAATTTATATTAGGATAGTTATTTCGAAATTTTTAAAACCATTGGTGCGAAGGACCAACAAACAATAAAAGCTTTATCATGAAAACTTCTTCAGATTTGTATATGAACTCCTGCCAATTGCTTTCTACTAATTTAAAATCGCAAATGCGATTAGTTTAGAATCATATTCGTAAAAGTTGTGTAAGGACGAAGTTTTGATGCAAAAAACCAAAATAAGCTTTTAATTGATTTTAATACACACTTCATTTAAATAAAATTGTCAAAGAATTCTTTAATTATTATAAAAATTAATTATCCTTAAATGAACAAATAAATAAATAGTATGGTTACCCAAACAATATTAGATACATATATTTTCATAGCAAACATGGTTATTGTTGAATACAATAACAAGTTTTAGCAATTATACATTTCTACTCAATTCAATGGCCAGATATTTGACGAATTTAACTATGATTTTAATATATTTCTAATTTGACTAGGGGCTTGAGACTCCAGGTACCCTCTACAAATATTTTTAGGTATCGTTTTATGAAAAAACACATTAAAAAAAAACAACAAATAAAATTTATATGGATTTTTTATTTATACACACACATTTTGTATGCAGAGTACTATACTTTATTAGTATTTTTTATTTTTGTCTCTGCGTTTGGTTCTTCCAAATATTGAAAACCGAATGAACAACATTCACATTATTACTTTATAACTACTAAATTTTATTGAAATGAACTTTATAAGAACTATTTTTTTGAAATTAAACACAAAAATACAAAAAAAAAAAAAATAAACACAAAAATAAAAACAAAAAAATAGAAAATATAAAGCTGCCTGTCGTGATAACAATGTAATATTATCACTAAAATAGCATATTTTTCATATAAATGTTCTGAAATACATAGTGTATCTGACCAGATACATGCGCTACGTACGTGACTATCTATCGGCGTGTTAAAAATAAAATAAATTATTTGATTAAAATTAAACTAGAAATAAATATTTTACATACTTTTCTTATAATGTAAAAATATTAAAAAGAAGAAAACCACACAATAATTGCCTTTTATTTATTTTTAGGCTCTGGAATTGTTTCTCTAGTCTATAAGTATTTTTATAGTGATTTAATCATATTATTGCTAAATACATGGATTTTTGTTGTCATTTAAACATATTATTGTTGGATGCATGAAACGAGTATATATACAACAAAAATTTGATGGAAAATAAACAATATTCTCGAAGTACAGCAATAAATTAATAGCAATTGCAAATAACAAATTATATATTTTTGTATTATTTACTGTTAAAGACATTAAAAAAAAAAACGTAATTAAAAGGAACATTTGCAATGTCCTTGTTAGCAGTTTTCCTAATTTTCTTTAAAAAAATTCAACCAGTCGAAAGCAAAATAGCAAGTGACTGATTTTGACACTTTTGTTCTTATCGTTCGAAATATAGAAACCCAATTTGATATGAAAAACATAACGTTTTCTTTCAACTTGTCGTTCGACTAGAAGTGAGTTAAAGAAACATAAATCAGTTTTCTTTCGCTTATAAGGCGAAAGGAAGCTTTCGTTTGATATAGAGAAACAGGTTATAAATTTTTAACGTAAGAATAATATGTCATCTAAGTGCTCTAAAAAGACCCTAGTGTTTTTATGATAGATTTCCTTCGAATAATGTAGGAAAAATTAAAATAATTGGTTCTGACTTAGTAGCCGAGTATAGCTCAT
>MINK01172334.1:0-28632 GCA_001735545.1 Phormia regina
ATATATATCTTTTTAAATTCCTTGATAAAGCATTTACTTGTTATTTATTTTTAGTTTTCGAGTTATTACAATTTGATATTTTGAAGTTCTTTAAGTTTTTTTTTTAATATATATATATATATATATATAGATATATATATATATATATATATATATATATATATATCAGAAACTAAAATTATTTCGACTAAAATTTGTCTAACCTATTTTTTTCTGGACATTTCTGAAAGTTTTCTGGACATTTCTGATAGTTTTCTGGACAAAAATGAAAAAAAGCTTTTTAAGCGAAATGCTGGGAGTTTTGAGTAATTACATAACCAATACACAAAAATGAAACACAAAAAATGAAACAAATCCCGAAATAAATAAATAAATCGTTGAAGATACTTATTACATTATTCATTTTTAAATAATTCCATAAAAAAGAATGCAAAAAAAATTGAGGAGTTATTTCATATGAAAGAAAATATATGGGGTTTCCTGGAACTTATTTTATTTCCATTTTTCATTGGGAGCTATTTCTACAATAAATCCCCAAATTGAAATCGCGGGATTTATTTTGTTCAATCCAATTTCAAATTAAATGTTAATATCTTTAAATAGAAAAAAGAATTTTAAAACAAAAACATATTTCCCAAGAATTTAAAAAAAAAAAAAAAAACTCTTTTTTTTTAATTCTCGTAGGAGTAACATTAAGACAAACCCTCATAAATGTTTTAAACAGCCAACATATATTTTTAAAAATCAAAATAAGTAAATTACAAATAAAAGTAAAAAATACCGTTTCATTTCTTTTTTTATTTTAATTTTAATCCATAAAATTAAAAAAAGCCCAGTGGGGCGGCGCCTCTCATTAAACTAATTACTGGCAAAATTATATTAAGAATTCTGGAAATACTCTTTGAAACAAAACCTTAACTAAATGGCCATAACGAAATAAGACTTAAAAAGTTTTGCCTTTTTTCTGTTCTTCTTCTTCCAAGTAAAATATAAGAATTTTAAGCAAATAAAAAAAAACGGAAAAAACCCACTTTCCTCACAGCACCTACACTAATTATTAAAAGACTACACATGTTTGTAGTTATCTATCAAAATATGATTGATTTAAATGATTCACCATTATATTTTACATTAAAATCATTTATTCATCTTCTTACAATTATCACTTTGTTGTTGTTGTTTATTATTTCATTTTTGCATTCGTAATTATTAAGCGTAACATCTTTTAAATCTTTCGTTAAGCCCTTTTTTTCTCATTAGATCGTAATTAATTACTTTTGTTTTGTTTGTTTTATTTATTTATTTATTTATTTATTTATTTATTTATTTATTTATTTATTTATTTATTTATTTCCTACTTGTTTTACATGTTCAATTTATATGTAGATTTAAAAATTATTATTTTTAGCTCTTTTAGCTTTACTTTTATTTATAATTTTTATCTATATATTTAAATATTTATCATTTACAAACCGTAACAACAGACAGACAGACAAACAGACAAAAAAAATCAAAAAGATTTGAAATAATTGTGGGAAAATAATGAAACTTGTTAGATTTACATAAAACACACACACATACACTATGATATATATTACTCTAATACTTACGTGTTTTTTATTTTTTAATATAATATATTTCTAATGAGATCCGCTTTTAATTTGTTCATAAATGTTCTTATAGTTTTTTTTTATTTTTGTATTTTTTGTTCTTAAATATATTTACACAAACTTTACGCATATAAAATTTATAATCATCTAAATGAAATTAGCTACAATTTTATTTCTACTTGGAATAATTCTCACACTTCTTCTTCTTTTTCATCTCTTTTTTTTAAGCGAATTTGTTTTTTTCTTATTAAATGTATATTTAAGTAAATGGCGCTGAATAACTTGAACAGAATGTCTATTAATATAATTGTTATTAAATTGTTTAAAACTTCAATAAGAACTAAATATAAATCATACTTATCTTTATAAACTTAATCTATAGTTCAGTCTATATTCTTGTCCACTGTTTAGTCTAGTGTAAAGTATAGCCTATAGTCTGGTTTATAGTCCATAATCTAATGCACAGTGGGGAAAGATCAAACATTTTGAAAATAAATCTGTTTGGAAGGGATTTCCAACAGACCTCAGTGGGGAAGCTAAGGGGATTTAAAGTAAGATTATTTATTATTATTTATATTTATTATTTATATATTTTTGTACATATATTCTGATTTCTTCTTTTATCTAATTCTAGAATATAGTCTAGTCTAGTATGTTCCATAGTTTACCATGAAGTCTATAAAAACTTAAAAAGAAATTTATATAATAAATATCTTTAATACGCTTCAAGTCTCGAAAAGGAATTTAACTCAAAAGTTACGAAAAACTTTTTAGCTTCTTCTTGCATTAAAACTAGTTCACACCCCCTGTTAAAAAATAAAAAAATAATAATAATAAAGGTCACATACCTATCAGCTAAATCAACTGGAAAACCCCATAGAATTATAACAAAAAAAATCCGCAATGAAACTCGATAATAACCATATAATACAACAACAATACAGACACACAAAACTAAACAAAGAAAAAATATCGCATAAATGCCACAATCAGAATAGATACACCAAAAACAACTAAAATATTTAACAAAATGATGTAAGATCATCACTAAATCTCTAGAAGAGAATTTTAAAGAAAAATAAAAGATCAAAAAGAAATGTGTCATCATATAAAATGAACGAAATGAATGAAATGAATTTAAATGAATTTTGGACAAGTTTTTGTTTTAAAAAAAATAATAATATATTAATAAATTATAAATTTAAATAAAAAATACGAAACGACTAAAACCTGAACAAAATAAAAAAAAAAAAAAATAGCAATAAAAGAAACATTAAATAAAATGTGTGAAGAGACAATACAACAAGCATCTGGCTAAATGAAATAAAGTCAAAAGTAGATTTTGGCTATAAAAAGTTCTGTTTAAGTTAGCACGTGAGTAAAACCACACATACTCACGAAGGAGAAGAAGAGATGACAATGACAACAACATTATAATCAAGTCTGTGTATAAAAAAAGCTTTATTTTACTTGCGTTTTTTTAAATAGAAGTTAAATAAATGTTTTTTTTTCTGCAAACTGAGAGCACAGAGAGAAAGGCAAAAGAGTTTAGAAAATGTGTTGTCAATTTAGCGAAAAATTATAGAATATAGAATAGATATAAAAAAATCAAACATGACTTGAAATTTTCGAACTCTAATAAAATGTATTAAATGAAAAAAAATGGAAGAAAATATTGCATGATACTAAACCACAAACATTTTTAAAATTTTAAAATATCTCAAGGCAACATAAGAATTTGTTTGGTAAAATTAAAAATTCGAATTTATTTAAAAATTTCTAATATATATAAATGATAAATAAAATTAAATAAAATGTTACTTTTTATGCTTAAAAGAGTGAAAACATGTTCGGAAAATTAAATTCGAATTTTCGAACTAAAAATCATAAGATTTTTAAAATGCCTTATAAAATTAAAAAAATATATATATAAAATATGGATTTTTAAAATTTATATAATATTCGGAAATTGGAATTTAATTTAAAAACTTTAAAAATGTTTTAATAAAATATTATTTAAATTTAAAATATTAATTTTGATACTTTCGAACTTAAACAAATAGATAAATGTGAAAAAAGAAAATAATTCATAAAAATTACATTAATGGAAGAAATTAAAGATTTTTAGATCTTTAGGATAAAAATTGAAAAATCATTTACAATTGTTCGAACTTCGAATAGAATGACAAAAAAAAGAAATACTTTATGATTTTATCAAGACAAAATTTTATTTTTTTGAAATGCAGATTTTTTAGTTTCATTTATAACTTATTTAAAAATGTTCGAAAATTAAAAACAAGTCGAAAATTTACATGAAATAATAATCAAATAACAAATTCAATTTAAAAAATTTACTATTATCGATATATACTTTTTCGGCAATTTCGAATTTGTAAAATATTTCAAAAGAAATGACAAAATCGAACTTGTTTTAAAATAAAAAATAAAAAAAAATATGTTTTAAAATGTTCGAAAAGACCGAAAAAGTCTAGTTTTTTATAACAAAATACGAATAAGATACTGCTGCTTAATAAATTATTGAAATTAAATTCGAAACATTTTAAGTTAAGTTCGAATTTTCGAACTTTGCTTATATGAGTTTTTAATTAAATTCGAAATTAACTTTGAATTTTCAAACAATATAAAATGCTTAAAATTTCGTTGAAAAAGCTTTCATTAATTTAAAATATTAATTTAACGAATTCTTAAAGAAAATCATTTCTTTTTTTTTCATAATATTGCAAAAATTCAATATCAATTTCAAATTTTCATCATTTAAATTTTCAAAAAATATTGTGTTCTCTCTTTAAAATGCTCTTTTATTTTAATCTATTCGGAGAGCAAGTGCAAAGTTTTATTTTAAATCTAGTTTGTATTTAATTGTATTGGTTAATATTCGTTACGCTTTCGTATAAAAATCACAAAATACAAACGAAGAAGAAGAAGAAAAATGCCATGGTCGTTTATTAGAGTTTTTGTTGTTATTTTCTGTTTCAACTTTTAAGCTTTAAGTTCGGTTTTATTTGATTTTTTTTTCTTCCTAAACTCTTCGTTTCTTCGTTTCAATGTTCGTTTTAATTAAGTTTATTCTAAGTAAAGTGCAAAAGTTTATTTTGTTATTGTTTTGACTGTTGTTGTCATTGTAATTATTATTATTGTTATTGTTTTTGTATTTGTGCACAAGTGAGTGAGTGAATTTTTGTGGAATTGTGGTAACTTGTGGTGATCAACACCGTTACATGTTTAGTTTACTTTAGCACCTTAAGGCGAGTGGTTGACTAATGCACGCCACTGACAAAATAAAACTTATTAATTTTTAACAAATTATTGAAAAGAAAAAAAAACGGTTTTGAAATTTTGAAATAAAAGAAAAAATTTATTTGCATATATTTAACAAAAAAAAAAAGCTCATTTTCGGATTAAAACAAATATAAAGAAAAACCAACAAATATATAATGAAAAACAAAAGAAAAAGTGTTTTTAAATGTGATGGATTAAAATAATAAATAATTATTTTATAACTTAAAAACTTAATAAAACAAACCCACAATAAAATTACCCAATTGGAATATTTTAATTCTTACAAATTATTAACAATAATTGATTGTGTAGGTTTGTTAATAACTAAAACCAAAAAAAAAAAATAACAATTTAAATAAAAATATTTTTTAAAAAAATCAAATTTTTTCTTGATTTAAAAAAAAGTGATTTTTTTTATAATAAAAAAAAGTAAAAAATAAATTTAAACATTTAACAAATTGTTATAAAGGATTTATTTTGTTTTGAAAATTTCAACAACAAAAAAAATATTTAAAAGGTAAGTAGAAAAAAAAAAGAATGTCGTTATTTTATTTTTAATTAATATAGAAGTCAATTAAATGTTAAACAGTTTTTTATGGCCATTTATATAATTTTGTTTTTTATTTAAACAACCTTGACTTTTAAATTAAAAGTGAGTTTTTTTTAGTTTTTTGTTATTTCAAATTGTAATTCTTTTTTTATTTTTACAAACAACAACAATAAGTTGTTCATATTTGTCTTTATATTTCAATGTGACAGAGCTATGTTTGTCTGTTTGTCTGTCTGTCTGTTAATTGCAATTATGTGTTTTAATAACTGTTTTGAGTAGAATTTATTAAAGAAAAAACAATAATGAAACTATAAATTAAATGTTTATTTAATTTAAGTAAAATATTTTAGTAATTAATTGTGTGAATTGTAAATGTATTTTAATAAAAGAATAAATTGCTGAAATTTAACAATCACGTAAGTTTACGTAAGTTCTTAATAGCAAATATGTAAAATGACTTTTTAATAGAATTATGGCATCAGAGGGGGATAATTTTTTTTATAAATTAATATCTCTATCTTTTTATTTATAACCTTACATTTATAGCCCATACATGAGCTTTTCAATAATGTAACAGGGTTAAAAACTTAAAAAAAAGAAAATTCATTAACAAAAAATTTAAAAAAAAATTGCTATTAATGTTGGAATATAAATTTAGAACATTTAAATTTTAACAAAAATAATGAAGAAATATTTACCAACCAACAATTTTCTATAAAATAAGCTTTCAAATAATTTTAAAATTGTTGAAAACTTTTAAATTGAAACAATTATTATTTTATAAATCGCTACACCTCACTTTTTATAATTTTTTATTAAAATTGAATTTTATAAATTAGCGAGTCAAAATAATTTATATCTTTAAACTTAAAATTATTATGTGTTGGCGTTTAAAATCGCACTAATTGAAGTTGTAATACGATAAAATATGTATAAAAAATTATTATTAAATTTTTTAATTAACTTAAATTGAAAAAATTACAATAAAATACAATTTTTAATTTGTCAATTTATTTTTATTTTTTATTTTTCTTTTCCTATTTCCTCTTTCAAATTTGATTGCCAAGTACATAAATTAGGATATAATTAATTTTTATAAATATTATTATTTACATATTGATGTATGAAATCCTGAATTTATATTTATTTTTCATATATCAGTGATAACGTAAAATTGATATATAAGTATTAAACTTTAGTTCTAGTGCTAAATTTCAAATTGTAAAATTAAGCAGATTACATTATATATTAAGGCATATTTCGAAAACGAAAAATGCTTAACATTACTTGTTAATGCGGTTAATAGTTATGAAGATATTTGGCTTAATTTTTTTGTTTTTTTAATCATACAAATTCAAAAATATAAAAAACTCCACNNTTGTTAATGCGGTTAATAGTTATGAAGATATTTGGCTTAATTTTTTTTTTTTTTTTTTTCATTTTGATTTTATACATAAGCTAATTATGATTATTAGAAATATATAAAAAAAAACTTTTTTTTTTTTCAAAATAAATTTAATTTTCTTATAATTTAATAACTCAAGTTTAGATTATACAGTAATTAACTTTTATATCATATATTTTGTGAAATTTTTTAAAAATTTTGCATTTCATAAATAAAATATAAATTATCTATAATATAAATACTTAAGAAGATGTTAACAAATTAAATTTTTAATCAAATTGATTTTTATTGAAAAATAAAATTTATTGTACCTAAATATGCAAATAATATAGATAAACAAATGTAAATGAATTAAACAAATTGAAAACTTGTTATACTTATTATAAATAAGTTATAAATATATTGAGCGGAAATCACTAAAAACAACTAAAATAATATTAAAAAATAATAAAAAAAATACATATTACACAAATATTTTAAATATATTTTATTAAATACATGCCAATATTAAAAAAAAAAAAAAACAAAAAAACTATTTGAAGTTCATTTTAATACAGAGTAAAATCAATCTCTCTAAAATGATCATACATTTATTTATAAAAGACTTAAGAAACAAAACTATCAACTAATGCATACCCAGCAAAAAAACAATCGAGAGGTTCCAAATAAAGAACATTTTTACTACTTCCAAAGTTTAACCAAGTGTACATTATCAACTTTTTTGGAAGTTCCTAAAAATTACTTCCAATGAAGTGAAAATAAATTAAAATTTAGCGAGAAAAAAAGGTTAATAATTTCTAAGTAAATTAATCTTTTAATAAAGCTGAAACGGAATTTTTGTTAAAAAGTTTTATAAACGTATTTTTAAGAGAAGTACTTCTTAAGCAAGGAACAAGAAGTATAAAAGAAGAACATTCTACCAATGGAAATCATGGGTTAAAAAAGATCTTCTGCAGCTCTTTTGCACCACGTACGTAGTAATAAATGCTATTGGTATTAAACTATTTAAATGTATAGAATAGTTGTAAAGGAGAATCAAAGTTTTCAGATAAACAGGGGTTTAAAGACAATACGATATTGTACACATTTTGTGAATCCCCCCATTATGAATATTTTTACTAATATCTTTTTGTTTGTGTAATGTATCAATGCTAGATGTAGGGTTCATGTCTTTTAAAATATATACAGAAAAAAATATTAAAAAATAACTTTTGAGAAAAACATTCAAGAATAGTTTTATATTTCCACTTTACATTAGAATTTTTCACGTCTAGACGAATTGCAATAATTAAAAATATTCCAAATTACAGAATATTTAGGTAAAAACAAATCACAACTAAACAGCAAACTATGGGGGTGAGTGATGCTTTCACATTTTGTTTAAATTAAAAATTTTAATTAATATTTCATTTTATATTAACAAAATAAATTAAGAAAAACAAAATAGTCATACGATTCTTAATTTATAATTATATTTTGTTAACTTTCATTTTTGATTAAGTTATATTTTCCTATTTTAGAATGACCTAGAAATTATGACCAAAATAAGAAAAACTGAATCTAGCTCTTAAAAACTCTCACTTATTTATTAAATAAAAAAATATAGAAAATAAAAAATATATATAAAATTGCCAAAAATTCTAAAAAAAAATAATAATAATAATAATAAAAATTAAACAGCATTGAGGAATTTTTTTTAAACTCTCACTTTATTCTAATTAAATAGCATTTTAAATGATTTAACACAAATAGACTAAACAATAGTTTTTTTTTACAATTTATTAAAGTGTGGTAAAAAGAAAATTTCACAATTTATTAAATAAATATAAAAATTTTTAACAATTTTAAAATTTTAAGAATCTTAATTTTACAAAACTTTGATCATGTTTTCATCAATCTACTATTTTTTTAAATGTCAAAAAAATCCTCAACTTATAAAAATGATTTTTAATCTAATAATAAAATTTAATTTTATATACAAATTTTCTAAAGAGAGATAGAGAGAGAGAGAGAGAAGAAATATTTTTACTCCTCTGTGGTCTCTATTACAATTATAAAAATATTTTATATAAAATTTAGAATTCTAATTTTTTTCTGTGACTTTATTTAGTTTTTCTTAAATAATTTTTAAAAAATTGTCTACAAAAATATGTTTTGATTCTCTATATATTCCAAAATATTATATTCAATTGTTTTTGAAATTATCTTAATTTATTTCACGCAAAGAAAAAATGTCATTGGTCGAATCATATTCGGTAACTATCATTATTGTTTGCATTTATTATTATGTCAATTATACAATACATATGCTTCTTAGGAACATAACATGATCCTTGTGGTTTAATATAACATAGTACCCATGCAATTATAGCCAATTGGCTGTGAAAAATTATTAATTAAAAAAAAATTATTAACAAAAAGTGTTTTTTTATTATTTTTCATATTGTTTTCAAATCAAAATCACAAATGGTTAAGTTTTTAATAAACTTAAAATTAATTGGTCTAAGAACCCTAATATCTCATAAAATTATTTTAATTATAAAATATAGTTTTCATCATTGTAAATATGTAGATTGAGTTGCCTTTAAATTGTACACCATTTACCCAAAAAATTTTAACAAAAAAACATGTTTTTTATACCAAAAATATTTCAAATAATTTCAGTAAAGTAAACGTAAACAATTATTTTATTTTTTCTATTTTTGTATATAATATCCTTGTTTTTACTTCTAAATGTTTTGGAATTTTTATATTATTATTTTTATTTTCTATATTTTAAATTTTTTTTTAAACCTTCATATTTCTAATTTAAATACCCCTCCCATTTGATTATTTTTTTTACTTTTTTATTAAAACTATAATAAATAAACAAAACAATTCGCAACCATGAACTTCTAAATCATTCAAACTGTTAACTCATACAAATGACTTAACAAACTAAAATCTAATGATTACTAAACAAAAAATTTTAACATTTATTCTTTAAGAATTATTACAAAATTCAACGTAAAATATCATTAATCTTAATAATCATAACGTAATTTCTTCTCTTTTCAATAATAACAATAGAATTATTGATACAAATTCTTATTAAAATTTATAAAAAAATATATATTTATAATACCAGTCAAGTCATTAATTCATTTTAGAAATTTTTGGCAAATGTTAAGCGTTGTTTTTTTTTCATCCATTTCGCTTCATTTGTTTATTTATTGTAAATAAATAAAAAAGAAATGTGTCATTCAAAGGAAATTAGGTCAACTATCAGTTTGTTATTATTTAAATAACAAAATACTAAAAAAAAAACGAAAATAAATAAAAAAGAAATAAATAATAATAAAAAAGAAAGAAATCAAAGAGATTTTTAAGCTAAGTCTCAGCTTATTTATTTAAAAAAAAAAATAATAAATAATTTACATAAAATATAGCAACCTTTTCCTAAGAGTTCTTTAAAGTTTTTTTTTTTTCAAATTAATATTAATCAATTGATGTTTCACGTTTGTGGGTTGTGATTTATTTTTGCTAAAACATAAGCTACCGTTTTTTTGTTAAATTACATTTTATAGTTAAGAAAAATTTGTTTTAAAAACAAAATTTCATGGCATGTCTTTTTTACATTTTTCTAATCATTTATTTAATGATGTACGTTTTTATTTTAGATATTTAGTCATGTTTAAAATATCTGATAAATGTTTAAAGCAAAAAAGTAAATAAAAATCATGAGAATCTTTTCTAGGTAATTTTGTTTAGCGAAATGAAAAAAGAAAGAACTTCTTAAAACTAAATAAAAACAACGAATTATAGCCACTATACACACAACGAAAACATAATTTAAAAAAACACCTTAAAAATGAAAAAGTAATACTAAAACTATTTACAAAAAAAATATTGGTTGTTTCTAAATTAAATTGTCAATAATTTTCTAATTTAATCAGCATAAAAATTTCAAAAATGTTCAATAAAAATTATATTTTTTAATAAACAATATACCAAAAATCTTTTTAAATTTTTTTCTATTTATTAAATTTTATGAAATAAAAAAAACTTAATTAAATCTTTATAAATCAAGAAAACAGTCAAAAATTATCTCTCCCTTTAAAATTATCATATATTTACAAAAGACTTAAGAAACAAACTCTTCTATAAGCACCATATTAATTTACAAAAACAAAAAAAAAACAAACAAACAGCAATTAAGCAACCAAATTAAATTGAGAAACAAATACAAAGCCAATTTAAGGGAAATAAAATTTAAAAAAAATTTAGAACACAAACATGAATAAAGTCATATCGAAAAGATCGAAAGACTTAAGGAAGAAACACGACACTAATTTAAGGGAAATAAAAACCATAAAAAAATGTATAAAACCATATTAAATACAAAATTTAAAGGAGCGAAAAACTTAAGGAAAAATCTGGAAACTCAAATAAAAACTAAATATAAAGAAAAGACTTAAGACACAAACTTCTATAAATCTTTTACTCGAGAGTATTTAAAGAGAGTAAAAGATTTAAGAAACAAACAGTAAACCAAAACTTAACAAAAAAAAACAAAAGACACAAAAAATTGAGATAGGTTATACTTTAAAGAAAGCAACTACAAGAGAAAAGAATAGAAAAACAAATGAAAGACTTAAAATAAAAAAAAGCTTTTAGAAGTGTCCTTACTAAACTGAAAGACACAAGATACATCACGCATTTCGGACCATATCGTCCAAACTACTGAAATGTATGAAAGAGTTGTAGAAGAGGATCTAATCTTTTAGAGCAATAATAATAACAAAATTGTAGATTCCACAAAGTAACAAAACGGACAAAAAATGTTTGTGGTCGGGTTTTGAATATACGGTATTCTTGCGTTTTGTAAAGTTAAGGAGTTTGAAGCATATCTCAAAAACCGATTAATTCTAATCCTTAATTTTACAAATCATGATTAATTGACTCAGAAACCCTGAACGGTATAAATAATGTTGCCCTCCCTGTGTTATCTCAATACTTTTACACAAGAAAAATTTTCAAAGTCAGCGCTCAAAATATTTTTTTAATTACGAAATTTGCTTCAATATGTGGTATAACAACCCTAATTTAATAAATTACGATTTATTATGAAAACTAAAGTCAATTCAGAAAAATTGTCTTAAAGGTTTAGTACTTATTAATACTATATATTCGAATTGACTGAGAAATTCCATGCAGCCGAAAATTTATTTCATTTTGTAAACCTTTTTCAAACCTGGAATTCGATTTTTTTTTATATAAATTAAAACAGGGTGCCTATAAATATATAACGACATAATAAGCGAAAATAATGTTAGTAAGAATTATTTTATATTTAATAAATTTATTAAAATAATATTCTCTCCATTGAAGAAAAAAACCCAAAACTTTGACTCATATCTCTAAACGTACTTTCACCAAGATTTAAACTTAAGTAAAGCAAATAAAAACTATAAAATTAAATGAATTTATTAACATTTCAAAAAATTTAAATAAACAATCACATGTTGACACTTCTGGTAGGGTATTTTCTTTATAGTTTTAACAAAATTCTTTCTTTTTTAAAATTCATTCTTAACATTTCTTTTCAAAACTAAGGCAAAGACCTCGTTAAATATTTATAAAAAATTACTAAAAACAAATACAACAAATGTGTGTG
Organism: Phormia regina; assembly: GCA_001735545.1. NCBI lineage: Eukaryota > Metazoa > Arthropoda > Insecta > Diptera > Calliphoridae > Phormia > Phormia regina. Next base: position 12,522 of record MINK01172334.1, read on the forward strand.
TGTTTTTTTTTTATTTCTGTAAAAATTTAACGAAAAGAAAAAATCACAAATAAAAAACGTGTATGTTATTTAAATGTTAAACACAAGTTGTAAGCAACCAAAATAAAAACCGTTTGTTTGTTAAGTTGGCGGTTAAAGATATGAACAAAAAAATAAAATAAATAAATAAATAAATAAAAATGTGAGTGTATCAGCGGTGTGTGTGTGTGTATGTTGTGATGTTTCATTATTTGTATTATTAATAATGATATTAATGAATAAATTGTTAATTAAATCTGTTTTAAAATTTATAATATTAAAGATTTTTATAATTTTTATTTAATTCTAAAAAATAAAGATTTTTTTACAACAAGTGAATTATTTAATTTGTTTAATATTTAAGGCTTAAAAAGATTTTGTATTAAGAAATAATAACACTGGCCACAAAAACAAAAAAAAATAATAAAAAAATTTACTGAGACTCAAAAAATGTGTGCATTAGACGGAGTTTAATACTCTAAATAAATTAAAAAAATGTAGTTTTAAATTAAAAAATGAAAGATTGAAATTTTATTCATTTATTACTTAAGAAATAATAAAATATATATTCAATTTAAAAATAATATTTTAAACTACAAAAAATTTTGCCTCCCATACCCCAGGACTTAATTTGTAGAAGTTATGATTTTTTTTAAATTTTACATCAAGTTTAAATGACAACATTCTTCTCTATAACTTTTCCATACATTTTTATTCATTTAAACTACTAGTTTAGGAGATACATATTTATTAACAAAAATTTTTCATTTTGCGACACTGTGCATCCTGTAACTTATTTCGCATTATCGCAGATTCCCCCTTAACATCTCTTCCATATATTTCATTTCAATTAAACTTTAGCAGTTTATGAGATATAAATTTATTAACAAATGATCACAGGTAATAATGATCTTATAATGAATTAGATATTAGAACTAGTAAAAGGAGAAAACGAAAGCCTATTTATAGTTAGCATATAGTCACAATCCATATAGTGAATCTTCATTCATCTTTAGGGGAATATCCTTTTTTTTAATAAAATTTTAATTCCGACTGGCTTCTTTTTCAGTTTATAAGTTATTCTTTAAATATCAGTTTTTAATTTTATTGTTATTTTTTCTTAAAGTCTTGTTAGCCCTGAAATCATTTTATTTTGTAATTTAATTAACAACTTTATTCATTATGAGTTTCAACCTAAAATATACAACTCAAATTACAAACTTTAGCTGCTAAATTGACTTTGATGAGTTTTAAGTTACTTAAAAAAATAAAATAAAAAAAAAAACTTGTACTATATAATTAAAAGAATATTAAAATTGAAAATAAAATAAAACAACACAAATTTTTGCAGAAATCTAAAAGTTTTGACATTAAGAATAATTAAGCTTTTGTTTTAAAATTAATTTACATACAAATTCTCACACTCTAAATTAAAATGAAATCATGTTTTTGTTTTTTTATTTATCAAAAAAACCTTGAAGAGGACTTTAAACTCTTTAGTTTAAGAAGAAGAAATTAAAACAAATGTTTCTTTTTTATAATAGAAACTCAAAGAAAACCATTTCTATAAAATTGTTTAATAAAAATATTTATTGCATAATAAATGTTTTATTACATAAACCAAATTAAAAATATATGCCACAAATAATAGAAATCTATACAACTAGCCAAAACAACACCTAAAAAATCAAAAATATATTTAAAAAAAAAAACCAGTGACAATTTACTACCATTTATAAAAATCTATTAAAATTGTGTTTTTTTTTTTTTTTAATTTTGCTTTCGTCAAAAGCTTAACAAAAAATTATAAATAAAATGTAGTACCCACTAAAACAAATTGGAAAAAACTATACTAAACTTAAAAAAAAAATAGCACAAAAATTAAATAAGCGAAAAAAAAAGAAACTGCAACAACATGTTTAGAGAAAAAAAATACAGAAAATAGTTGCAAATATTGACATGTTCAACATGAAACAAGCAAAAAAAAAAAAACGCAAATCTAGCCACGAGTTAAAATACAACGAATTGCAACATTTTCAAAACAAACTAAAAATATATAAATAAATATAAGCCACTGTATTTTGATGTAATAGAGAAAAGGAAAAAATAAAATGAAATAATAATAATAATAATAATAATAGTAAATAAAGAAATAAAAACAAAAGCACATGTAAATTATGAAAATTATGTGGCATGAAATTCTCTCAAAAAAAAAAAAGAAATAACAAGGAAAGACTATAGTTATAGATATGCGAAAAACTCATAAATAAATTATACATTGAGAAACAGTGACAAATATTAATATAAGAGATATTTTGTATAAAAATAAAAAAAATTAAATACATAAATTTTATTTAAATTTATTAGTTCTCTTAGAACTAATTGTGTGAAATTTTTATCAAGACCATATTTATTCTACGAAATCAATAAATTTCTGTTCAAAATTATAGTTAATAGTTAAAACTAGTTTAATAGAAACACTTAAATCGAATAACTTCTCATAATTCCCTCATTCAATTCGTATATACGATATTAATATCGACTAAGTCCATAAAATACTTTATTTTTCAATCGACGTTTCTTTTTTTTTAATTTTGGAGGATGCATCATAGCCTATCTCGAAAACGACTTGTCTGATTTTGTTCAAAAAATAAACTAAAAAGTTGTGGGCTAAATACTAGACACACAGTGTAACCATTGTAGCTTCATTTCGTACTTTTCTGCTGATATCTCTGAAGCAAAAACATTGTTTGAGGGTTAAATAAACTTAGAAACCAAAAACAGACGTGATCTCATATAAGGTGTAGCATCAACGAAATTTTGTACAAATAGTTCAAGAACCAGTATAAACTTGGAAACAAATCGTAAAATTCGAAAAACTTGACGGTGGATATATAGATACGGCAGAGCCGAATCTAGCATTCTAGCTTTTGTTTAAAAATAAGAAAAACAAAATTGAATTTTCTTTTATTTTTCCAAATTCTTATAAAATAATAAGAATACATATTTTTAATTTTCTTTTTTTATTAAATTATTGTTATTTATTTATTTATTTATTTATTTATTTATTTATTTATTTTTTTCTCATACACATATTTGATGTATATCCACTTTTTCCCCCAAAATTGTTTAATTCATTTTTATTAATTTTCATTTTTTGATTTTTATACAATTTTCATTTGTTTTATATATTTGTATTTAGTTTATTAAAAAAATAATTATTATAATAATAATAATAATAATTTTAATAATAATAATAATAATAATAATAATAATAATAATAATCATTTTAATAATAATAACAATGTAATAAAAAATATTCAGCATAACCACAAAATAATTTTAAAATTCTATTTTAGTTAAAGTCGACTTTATTTTAAAAAACAAGTTTTGTTTTTCCATAGTATAAGAAATCTATTTTAAAAGTTTTTTTAAAACTCATACATTTATTTTAAAAAAGCTTTATAAGAAAAACTTTAAATAATAGTCGGCTTTTGGGTTTAAAATCTACTTTTCTGCTTTTATAGTTAGGCAGATTATTTTTATTTAATTGATCATTTAGATTTCTTAATATTTCATTTTTTTTGTTAATATTTCATTAAAATATTTTATTAATATTTAATTTTATTTAAATATTTCCTTATATTTATTTTTCAAGAAACTATCTCTTTATTAAATTTCCTTTACTCTTTGTCTTCTCATGAATTCAATAGTGTTTATGCTCAATTGCTATTTTGTGTCTTAAGTCTTTTCTTTTCATTTAAGTCCAGTGTATGCTTCTTAAGTCATTCACTCTTCTTAAATTCTCCAAGTTCTCGCAGTTGCTCTCTCTGCATTTAATTTATATTAAAATTCAGTTTTTTGTTTGTTTAGTTCTCTTTCAAATTTCTTTATTTAATTTCATAGCTTATTAAAGTTTGTTTTTTTAAGCCTATTAAATACTTCTGTTATATATTTTGTCTCAATTTTCTGTTCTGAATATTTTGCTCTCTTTGAATTTATCTAAATTAGTACCTTATCTCTTAGTTCTACATACGTCCAGTTAAAAATTTTCTTTTTATTCTAAATTATTTTTGCAAATTTATGTCTTAAGACTTTCAATATCAGTTCAATTTTATTTTTTATTATTTTTTTATTTAGACTCATTAATTTCACTCAGTTCAGTACTAACTAGTCAATTGCTATTTGTAGCTAAAGTATTTTTCATTTATTTTAAATTCAGTACCAGACTTTAAAAAAGAGTTCAAGTCTTAAGTCTTTTGTTTAATTTACTGTAATTTAAATAAAACAAATTTATATAGGTTTGTTTTTTAAGTCTTTTATAAAGAATAGAGACTTTAACAGGAAAACATGATTTTTATTTTTTTTGTTTAAAATTTTTAAAAAAAATTTTCCTTTTTAAAATTTTAATAAAAAATAATATTCATTAAAATTTTTCCATAACCGTTTTGTAAAAAATTTATAAGGATACAAAATAATATTTTAATATTAAAAGTTGTGGTAAATTTTTTTAAATAAATAATTTTTACTAAAAATGTATTTACTAAGAAAATTATCAAAAACCAATTCGAAACCTTAGATGTCGATTGAAATTTCCCTTTAGTTTAACTAAAGTAAATCGAGGTTGATAATACTGATGAATGAGATGTGATATAATAAAACTTTTATTTAATTATCCCTGAGTGTGTGAGTGTGTAACGCTGCAATTTTTTTTTCGTTACTGTTTATTTTCTTTGCCCCAGTGTATATTACTAGAGCAATAAAACTCAGTGACAGTATTTTACGTTTCATATGCACTAACAACTGTATTACTGAATGTTTAAAAATCCAAAAAAGTATATAAATGTAATCATAAGACTTGTTTGAGCTTAATAAGTAAAATAAAGAAATTTTTTAATTTTATATTTTTGGTTTTCTTTCAAATTAATTAGTTTAAAGTAGGAATTACATACGTATAACAGAAACAACAGAAAAAATGTTGTTGGCATATATTGGCAAAAAATAAAATAAAAATAAATGGATAAAAGAAAAACTAAATTAAAAGAAAAAAATCAAAATTAAACTTCCGCCAAAGAAAAGAAACTGAAATATTACTTTAAGTCTTGAAGGTTTATTTTAATTTTTTTTTCTTCGTTGTAAAAAAAACTTTGTAGCTATTTCTTTTAAAAGCAAAAATAAACTTTTAAATTTTGTTTCACTATTTCTAAAATTTATAGTTATTTGTTAATTTGTTTTCTTGTAAGTGCTGTTGTTTCAGCACTCATCCACTTGTTGTATATTTGTATTTATTTGTGACTTTTTTTATTTTTTTCCTATTTAGACAAGTTCATCAATACCAAACCCAATTTGTAGAGGTTTTCTTAAAAAATTATTTTCGTATTTCTTATTTATTTTTATTTGTCAGTTTAATAATGTATATTTCGGTAATTCATCAAGTGAGTAATTTAAATACAAGCATCAAGAAAATATCACAAAACAATGTGTTCTTTTTTTTTTTTTTTGTAAATATGATATTTTAAAATATTATTAAAAATCTCAGTGGTATTTGTATAAAATTAGTCATTTAATTTGGTTTTACCTTTTTGTAATTTTTTGTAGGGGAATTTTGAAATTCTTCTTTTTTAGCTCTCAATGCAAATTTGTGGTTTTAAGCTGTTGAGGTTGATCTTAATTGTAACTTAAAATATTTTAATAAATTAAAACAATAAGTGTTCTTGGTTTAGTTTTAAGGCAATAATGTAAGAGACGAAAATAATATATTCAAAGTGCATTTAAGAGCTAATGACTAGAGGTATGGACAAAAAAAAATAAAATGTTTAATATTTAATATCAAAAATTTAAACACTTGGTAACAAATTAAGAGAAATGAAAATTTATAAAAATATGAATAAATTATCGAAATGAAAGAAAAAAACATTTAAAGAATATTTATCAAAAATTTTCTTAAAACAAGAAATAAATTATAAAAAGAAAAAAATAGTAATTATTTAACTAGTTGCCAATCTTTTTGTTATTTAAAATTTATTTACTACAATATGAATTATAAGACAAAACATATGATAACAACTTATTACCTAATCATTTTGGAATCATTGAAAGAAAAACATAACGAAATTTTAGCCCACTTTTTCTTGTCTTACAAACTGTTAGCTTCTACTGGAAAAAAAAACTGAATATATTTTTCTTTAAACAAAATAAACGCAAGAAAAAACTCTATAAGCTTATTAAAAGTAACTCAATTTGTAAAGCAAAAAAAATATATATAAAAAAAAATTCAAATAAAAATAAAAGAGAGATATATAGTGAACGTAAAAGAAAAAAATCTTATCACAAATAGGAAATCGTAAATGGTGATGTGCATTATTATACAGACACACACACACACACACAAAACTTCTTCACAATTGTCAGAAAAAAATATCAAATTAAATTAACTTTATTTATGGTTAATTATAACATTTAAAAAAAATATATTATTAAATAAAATGTTTGGATTTTTATTATATCTTGGTAGAAACACACAAAAGTGTTTTTTTTTTTTTTTGGGAAAAAAGTAAAGTAATAAATATTTAATAACCATATAAACCATAATTAAATAATAATTAATTTTGTAAAAATGAAACACACGCTATGTTTTTGTTATAAAGAAATTTTTGAATCGCAACATTTCGGTTTGTAAAAGGTGTTGAAATGTAAATTGATAATTAAAGAAAACGTTTTATTTTATTTAATTAAAATCAATAAAATAATAAAAAGAAAAAAAAAAGTATTGAAACAAAGAAGAAAACTATTTATAAAACTTAAGGAAAATGATCATGCATGACTTAAGAAGATAAAATGAAATAGATTTTAAGTAATTAATTAATATTTATATTTTATTAAACAAAAAAACAAAATGTTTCTTATAAAATTATATTTCCTTTTCAAGATCTATACTTAACATTACATTGTTTATCATTATTTTCTCAAATGCTTATGTTTTACTGTTGCAATTATTGAATGTTGCAGTGCATTTCTAGCAGCTGCTGCTATTTTTGTTTTTTTAGTTTCATACACATTTAAGCTGATGTCTGTTGATTGCTTTGCTATAAAACCCTGACTAATTTGTTTAATTTTAGTTAGACTTTTAATTTTTTACAGCGATTATTTTATTTGGCAATAAAAAAATATATATAAATATTGTATAAAGTTTTGAAAAATATATATATTTTTTTTTATTTTCTAAGTCATTTATTTATTAATGTCTTCATTAGTTTTGTGAGAACTTGAAAAGAAAAAATTAATATTTTTGAAAAAAAATCATATAATTAATAACATTAATGAAATCTGTAGCTAATTAATTTTATAAAAAAATAGCAAAATTAATAATATTATATAAGAGTTCAATAAGATTAAGCATTATTTTAACAATTTCATTTTTTATACCTTTTTTTACAGTATTTTTTTTTTAATTTCTGATTAATTTTCTATTGAAAATGTTCGATTTCCTATATAAAAAATTTTAGATACATTTTCTTCAACACAAAATTTTCAACAAATTTTCTTTTATAAAAATTCTATAGAAAATTTTCGATATATATGCTGAACATTTTAAAGAATGAACGTATTAAAGAAAATTAATTGAAAATTTTCTTTTAATTTTTATTTTTATGGAAAATTTTAAATAATTTTGCGATCAATATTCTTCCACTGAAAATTTCGTTAAAATATTTTCTTCTATAGAAGACATTTTTTTTTTTTAATAAAAATTTTCTTTATACGAAATTTTCTATAAATTTTCTAGTTATATAACATTTTGGTAAAAATTTTTTATTATAAAAATGTTTCTTAAATTTTTTTTGACATATATTTTATCTTTAAACATAATAATTTCGCTTAATTTCAATTTCAGTTCAAAAAAAAAAAATGAATTGTGTCTAAAAATCTGCAAAAAAAATTTCTTTTTCCCAAAATCCAAAAATACGGATTAGTCATACAACGGATTAAACTGGTACCTTTTTATTTTATTTTCTAAAGTGTTGTCTATAAATTTGTTTAACAAACTTTTTCAATTTATTTTTATTTTTATTTTAAAACCTAATAATTAAGTATATGTTGTTAGCAACATGTTGCTATTGTCATTATATATAAACATTTTTTATAATGTTTCACCACAAAATATAAACATAACCTTAAGAACTGTTCAATACAGTATATTTAATATTTATATTTAAATGAATAATTTACAGATATTATTAATATTGATACAGATTTTTTATTTTATCCTTTAAATGTTTATAAACATTTTTTAGATTAATAAAAAAGAATTAATTATTAATATGCTGCAGCAACACATATCGAATTAAGGCAATATAAATATAATATCTGCGTATAATTTCAAAATCTTGCCATCATTATACATTTAATGAAACCAAATCTAATTTCAAAGATATGATGATTTTATAAAATTTATTGATTTTGAATTGACCTCAATTTTACCACTGCAACATGTTGTAATAAATCTTTAAGTTTTAAGTGTCATAAAACAGGTTGTATTATATATTTTTCTTTGAGATTGATCTTAAATAATTAAATTTGTAATTAAATAAATGTGCAAAGTGATTTAAAACAAATTAATTTTATTACATTCGTATTAAAAAAAGTCATAAAAATTGTCTAATCTTTTGGCAATAAATAAATAAAAAAGTTATTTCAATTTATGTAACTTAAGAAAATAAATTAACTTAAACTTTGGTTTTAAGATTAAAAACATTTAATGAAATTTGAAAAACAATTTTAAACTGATTGATCATTTTGTGACTTAAAAAAACATGTTTCTGCAACTTTTTAAAACATAAAGTAAAAAGCAAATTGTTTGCTATTTCATTATTATTGTTATTATTATTATTATTATTATTATTATTATTATTATTATTATTATTATTATTATTATTATTATTTTACAAATTATTACATTTTATTTCAGTTTATTGCTTTAGTATTTTTTATATTTTTAAATTTATTGAAACTGGATGTTTATAAACATGTTGCAGTAACATTTTATATATAATTTATAACAATATATTATTTTCAAGTTGTTTTCAACAATTATTATTATTTTTTATTATTAAATGTGCGAAACATGTTGCAGCAACATGTTGCAGCTGTAATTAAATAAAGTATGTTCTTCACTTTTAACTATTATTTTATGCATTAAACTTCTTGAAATAATAATAAATAATTAAACATTTCCGAATTTTTTACTTTTAAAAGTTGTAATCTTAATTTGTATCATAAAACAAATCATAAATTAAAATTCTTATTGTTTCTTTAAATAAATAATTTCTTAGAAACTTAAGACCTGACAAAAACACATACAAAACAAACAAATAAACATACAAATAATCATAGCAAATAATTTTATTTATGTATAATGATTACAAAAAATTAGTAAAAAAAAAAAACATATATAAATTTTTAAAGAACTAGCAACAAGAGGGAGAATAGAAAATAAACAATAAGAAAACACGTCAGTTTTGAGAATCTAGCTGTCATTCAGTCCGTCTGCCGTTTACTTACTCAATCACTTGTATTTTAAGTCTGTCATTTACTTTTTTTTATTTCTAACATTAATAGTTTGATATTTTATTTTTTGGAAGCTGATTTTTTTTTTTTTTTGCCAAAAATTTAAAACCAACACACACGCAGAAAAAAACCAGTATATTTATTTTAAAATTTAAACTCAGAATATGAATCCCATAAGATGATGACGATGATCACATCATTTTATATATAATTTTTTTTTGTTAACATACATTAAATTTAATTAACTTGTTGGCCTTATCTTAGATTTGTATTTTATATACATTTTTGTTTAATATAAAAATTCTTGTATTTATTTATGCATTGAGAAGCAGAAGAACTGGTTAAGGTGTGTATTACTAATAACTAAATAATAATATGTATTCAATTTATATTTTATTTTCATTTTCAATATTATAATATGAATAAATACCATGTTATGAATACTTTTATTAGATAATAAAATACAATTTTATAAATTTTTATTAAAGAATTAATATAAAAGAAGAAGATGTCAAAGACCATATTATAATTATTGTTTAACCTCCAAATTGGGCGAAAAGCAGACAAACTGGCTGTTTATTTTAGAAAAAAATCATAAAAATAAATAAGTTCTAGATTGTTTCAAAATATTGATGAACAAATTAAGAAAAAAAAACGATTTCATTTTAAGCAACATGTTTTGGCAACATTTTTTAAATGTTTGAAATCGAATAATTATTTAACGTGAAGTAAAAATAACAACGTGAATTTTAAAAATGTTCATAACAATATGTTGGTAAAAAAAATATATCTGTTAATATTTTTATGTTTTTTAGTCTTCATTTGCATTTTAAAGAAGTACTAATTTTTATTTTCTAGTTGGTTTTAGTAAACAACTGAAAAAAAGTACAAAATCGAAAAAAGCTTATTTTTTCTATTTTCTAAGCAACATATTCTTAACATAAAAATAATTTTAAATTTGGAAAAATTTTCTATGAATTTGCGAATTAATTTGGGTTTTAAATCAGAAGCAAAAAATTGTTGCTAAAACCAAATAAAAAAAATGTTGCAACATTTTTCATGTTGTTTTTTCTTAACCTAACATTTTAAAATTATTTCTATGTTAAGAATATATTGCTTAGTCTAAAAATTTTGTTCATTTAATGTTCATAGTCAACAAAGAATGGACATAATTCAAAAGCTCGAAATTTTCTATAAATCTAAAAATTAAGTTTTTTGTTGCCAAAAGAAAATTTTTTTCCTGTAAATTCTCTTGAAAAAGTTGCTAGAAAAAACATTTATTTATTTTTTTCTGAAAGTAACATAATTCAAAAACTTTTTCTTAATAACACATTAGCACAAATAAAAATTTATAAATAATTACTTCAAAATAAATACAATATTGTTACTATTTCTTCGTTGTGCTAAAAAATTTATAGTTAAAAACATATTTATACAAATAGGTTTATTTTTTAATTTGTTTTCCTGATGTTTCTCTTGGTTTTTATGTTTAACTGTTAACATTAATATTGTCAATATTTATTTTAAGATCAACATTAAATATAAATACATATTAATAATTTTTACACCTGTTGACAAATATTAACTACTAATAGTATTTAATCTCAATACTGGTTTAACTAAATATTTGCATATCCAACAAATTTAAATAACAAACATCACACTTTTATATCTTTTAAGTGATAATTATGTTTTAACTTCAAAGAGTTTAAATATTTAAAAAGTTTAAATGTATTTTTTTAAGCCTTTTACAAAATGTGGGAGGTGAGTGTGTGTGCGTTTTCTTTTAATAGAAAACAATTTAAATGCTTTATATTAAATTAATTTTTTAATATAATTTCAACAACAAAAATTCATCATTAATTCCTTTTGTGTAATTGTGACTGACCTTTAAAAAATACTACATCGTTTTTACAATTTATTTAGTACTTCCAGTGTAAACAATATATGTTTTTGTTGTAGTTTAGAAAAAAAAAAAGTATTAAACAACTACAAAAAAAATATAAATAAGAGCCTGTTTAAATCTTCCGCAATCCATTGCAATGAAGCATGAAGCACTTTTTGTTTCTAAATATTCACAAACATTGTACGTGTTTTAAGAAGAAGACGCAAAAACAATATAAATAATACGAGGGTTGGAGGCAAGAAAAACATATTTTGGTATATATTATAAATTTCAGAATATTTAAAAGAAATGCCAATTCCCGTCAGAAAAATAAATTGAGGTAAAAATAAAAAAAAAATAATAAATCAACATTTAAACGATATATGTATCTTTCAACAGTAATCTTTTACATATTCAACCAATATTGATACCCTTTAGTGATGATTTTTCTGAAAGCTTAGGTCCTCTTCTTCAGTTAGGATATAACCCGTTGAATAAAAAATATAAAAATGCTTGTTCGGAAGCTGTTTACTAACGCTTATATAGCACTAGTTCTGTATAAAACAATTTCGAACAAAAAACATCGGTGAAAGAACTAGTTCTAGAACCGTTTCGTAGAATGGATGCTGGCCAGCTAACGCTTGCACAGAACTAGTTCCGGAGGTGACAATTTTAATCAAAAATCTGGAACTAGTTGTAGAACTAATACATTTCTTCCTGGGAAAATATAATATTTTTGGGGAAATTTAATTAATTATTCTAACATTTTTATATTGTAATTTGATATATTTTTTTAAACATCTTTTACTTGATAAATAATTTTTATACCCAACACCACCATAGGCTATTGGGGTATTATGTGTTTGTACAAATATTGTAGCGCAGAGAAAAAATTGTCCTACACCCACCTTAAAGTATACCATTGGACTCATAGTCACTTTCTAAGTCGATTTAAACTGGTACATCCGTCCGTCTGGTTGGCTGGCTGGCTGTCCATGTAAAGCTTGTTCGCAAAGTACTGGTCGCAATTTTAGAGATAATTTGATGAAATTTGGTACATATAATAACCCAATTTCGGGAATTACAAAAAAGTTACCAAAAGTAAATATATGTGAATCTTAGAATCGACATAATATTTTGTATTAGTATGTTTTATTTTTCACTTAATACAAGTATAGGTCCATAATTGGATCCTTTCTGAATTTTGGTACACATAGGCAATGATGTAGGGTATCATATGGTCGGACTTGACCATTGAGGAATATCCTCACAAATTTAAATTGTCTGCACAAATTAAACTATTGTTAAAATATACTTCTCTCAACAATAATACATTTAAAAATGTCATTGAGAGAGAAAACCATAAATAAAGAATAATAAACTCAACAGTTTCTTTTTTCTATTATTTTTTAAATTATTGGAAAAATAATTTTTTCTTTGCTCAACAAATTATTAAGTTTTTAAAATTGTGACAATGTTTCAAAAACTAGTTGAGAATATTTATAAAAATTAATTTACATTTCATAATAAGGAAAATAACAGAGATTATAATTTCAATAGTTTTTTTTTCACAAAATCTATATTAAAATTTTTTTTTTATTTTCTCAATGTTTGCAGAAATAACTTTTTCCTTAAGACCCTCGTTATTTTAAAACGTGCAAATGTTAACACAGTATACGAATTTTATTCGTATATAAATATTATCTTATACATATAAATGTATAACCCTTTATAGCAGGTTTTTAACTTTAAAATGATATTTTAGTTTTATTATTATTATCATATATATTTTTTTTCTTATAAAAGAAGTTTATTGAATAGTATGTTGTACAAGTTAGTACCGGCACTAAAAGCAGCAGCAAAAGAAAAAAATCTTAAAGTATATTATATAGTAACTATAATATAGTTTTATTATAATACAATTACTTATATAAAATTTGTATCATATGTATGTGTGTATGTATGTAGAGTTAAGCAAAGTCTTTCAAGGTCATCTTGTGTAAAATAAAATAAATTTACAATCAAACTTTGTAAACCCAGTAGTTGTCATAAGTATTACTGGTCAATCATTGAACTAATTATTTGTTGTTGTTGTTTTATTTATTACAACAACAAAAAAAATTAACAGAAGAACAGCCCAGTTGTAGTTTGCAAAAAAAAAATTAAAATGAAATGAAACGCAATACTCAAAGTTATCAATACCGTCAAAAAGAAATCAACTTTAATACTTTTATACAATATTAATAGCTATATATATATAGCTGTATATATACATATATATATATAACTAGAGTAAATTACGGTATTGGTTGTGTTTTATTATGAAATGATATTTGTTTATATGTTTATATGTAGGTATTGTTAAGTTTAGTCTTAGTACTTATTTACCTATAATAACGCACCAACTATGGCAAGGTCGTTCAGTGGTCATTATATGTAAGGTGTATGTGAGGTATTTTTTGTTTTTGCTGTTTTTCTTTCTGTAATTCGCTTGTTGTATACATGACTTATAAATAGTTATACAAAAAAAAATAAATAAAAAGATTACACAAAATTTTGCAATTATTTTAAGTCATACCAAAAAGTTATTTTTGTCTTTGTTTGTTTGTTTGTTTGTTTGTTTGTTTTTATAAAGGTTTGGAGTTCAAGGACCCTGAAAAAAATGAAAGAAAAAATTATCAAAACAAATATGTAATGAAAAGAAGAAGAAGAAAATACGTATATATATATACATATTGAAACATTGTAAAATTACATATAAATTATGGTGAAATTAATTCTGAAAAAAATGACTATATACAAGTTACAAATTATTCAAAAAAAAACCGTTGAGCAACATGTTGGTAAACAAAAAGTACTGAAATTACAAAGATTTATTAATTATTCTTAATTCAATATTTAAAATATTTTTCCAGAAAAATGTACTTTTTTTCAATATCATTATCAAATTTTTATTTATAAGAAATTTAACTTCAAATTATAATAGAAACATAATACAACCATAAATATTCATTTAATTTATTGTTATGTTTTTTCCAGTCGCGGAATATTAAGAACTTTCTAACATTTTTTTTATCACGTTTTCTTTATTTAATAAAAATATTTTATAAATTTCGAACATTTTTCAAAATATAATAGGTTTAATGTACCATAGGAGTGGTACATTAAAATATTATTTGTGCAACTAAACGATTAAATGAGTGCACATATAAATAGTATTGAATGGGGCCTTCTCAATATAATTTACGATGAAAGATATCCAAATATTGAAAATCTAGTAAAATACTATTTAAAATAAAATCATTGAAAATTTTTCTAAAATTAAAAAAAATTTTCATGAAAAAAAAAAATAATATTTTTTATTGATATATATATTTTTTGTTTTACAAAAAATTAAAATGTATACTATATATCGAAAACCATATTATAGAGGTATTTTAAAAATTGCACAACTCAGGTAAATCAAATATAATTGAACTGAAATATTTCGGGAATGAGTTTAAAACATATCAAACTTTAAATTTAGGGTGGTACATTTGTAATTTTTTTTCTTTTTTTTTTTTGTACCCAGATAAATCAAGGAACTATAATAAATTTAGTAATAATTCTTAAATCAAAATATAAAATATTTTCAAATATATTTGCGTATATAATTAAACTATTTAAAAAGAAAACAATTTGTTTCAAATAAATCAAATATTTCTGCAACATGTTGCTACCTAAAAAAATTTAATTATGAACTTTAAAGAATATAATAATTTTTGTTTCTATTACCTATTTCTTTTTAAATCAAACAATTACCGATAATTATTCTTCCTTTTTTTATTACAATATAAAATGAAATAAATTAAACATAAATATTAAATAAGCTTTCAAAAATGCTGAAAAAAAACATTTACTTATGACTTACTTAACTGTTGGAAGCATTAAAAAAAGAAAAAAAAACTAAAAGTTTGATTCATAATTTATAAATGATTGATTGGTTGGCTTTAGAGTCCGTGTTCTAAACATAACATAAAATAATTCAGAATCTATTAAATATTCTACAAAACAACCTTATAAGTAATTTTAATTTAATTTTGTATTTTTTGCTTCTATTTAATTCAGCATCCCGTTCAAATTTAGAAACAATTACTCAATAACAATTATTATATTGTTAAAAAAAATAAATTTGCTTAAATAAATTATATTTATGTTTATTTACTGACTGACATACTTTCAAAAAATCTATTTAACATATAAACTAATGTTTATGCAAAAAAAATGAATCATAATTTATTTTTATTGAGAGTTTATTTAAAGAACAACTTACACCCAGAGAAAAATCGAAATTTTTAGTAATATCCAAAAATTTTGTAATAGAATCAAATTAAAAAGTATAAGAAAGTTTTAGGGAAGGATCTAACATTTCAGAAAAATCATCCTTTTACGTTGAGGATTTTATATTAGATTTTATGTCTTAGTGTAAAATATATTTTAATTTTCAAATTTGTTTTAGTTTTTTTCCTTAAAGTTTAATTTTTTCAAAACATTTTAACTTTAATAATAATAAAGTTATTATATGGTCATTTAGTCAGTGCCAACAAACAAGTAAAATGGTGTTAGATTTTTAAGAAAAATAATACTAAAACCTAAAAACAACAA
>MINK01172335.1:0-23580 GCA_001735545.1 Phormia regina
AAAAAAAAAAAAAAAAAAAAAAAAAAAAAAAAAACGCCAATGTACGTATTGTAATTTCAAAATTAAAATGATTTAATACTTAATAATTGAATGTAGTGGAATTATGAAATATTTTTATTTAAATTAAATAATTTTAATTCACAATTTATTTAATTTATTTAAATATTATTTTGTTAAAATGTTATCCTAAAGTTTTTGTTTTAATATATATTACAGTAGCACTTATTATATGATATTTCTAAAATAATATATATGTATAAAAAAATAAGCTTTTTTAATATTCCTTGTCATTTTAAATATGAATCTTTTTCGAAACATACCTCACTCATACATATACTATATATATGTATGTTTTTATAAACATTTACATTTGAGACTTTTTATATTCATTTTTAAATGAATTTCATGTTAACATGATTTTGTATGTACATATACTAATATGAGCTACATACATACACAAGTTTTAATAAATATGTATACATATACATACATATGTATACATATATGTATCCTCTATATGTATATTGTATATAAATATTTAAATGTTTATAGTTTTATTTTTTGGCTATATAGTGAGATATTTATTTTTCTTTTTTCCTTTGGCTAAAATGTGGGCTATTCAGTTTAGTTAAGTTGAAAAGATAATTGAGCCTAGAAATGACATTGAACAGATTATTTTGGTCTTTTAATGTGGTAAATACTTATACATAGTTACTGTTGTATGAATGTATGTTAACTTGTAGATAAATTGTACATATTTATTTATAGCGTTTTAGAAATTTTAATTTTTAATGGAATAAAGTTATATATTTTTATGTGTTTAATATCCCAGCATAAAAAAAAACGCAATTTTCATTAGAAAATTTACTACTGTTAATGAATTTGTATTGGTTTAAAATTTCGTACATTTAAATTGGTGTTATCCTAAGGTGAGTTAATCAAAATTAAGGATAAAACTGTTAACAAAAATTAGCATTTAAACGTTAGACTTTCTTTGAAGAAATAACATAATTTAAGGTATTTCCACTGACAATCAAGATGATTTTTAATAAGTCCATAGACATTGTGGAACACTGATAAACGAAATATTTTTGATAATAGATCTGTTCTCCGAAAAATTGATATTTATTTATATCGAAATATTATGTAAATATACTTTTTTATGCAATTAAAAAATTGACTTTTTTATATAACCTATTTCGGCCGAGAGCAAACCATTTAGTGTCAAATTGATCTCAATATATCTTTTAACTAAATATCTAGCATGACAATCTTTGTTAAGAGACTAAATTTGTAGAAGTTGGAACTTTTATAAACTTTTTCATACTTAATGTTTCTCTACAAATCTTTCATATATTTTAGTTCGACCAGGAGATACAGACTTATTAGCGTCTGTCTTATAGCTTTTTTTTTATTTTACATACACCCTGTCACCCTGTACCATGTTTTGTGTTATCACAGAATGTATACAAGATAATTTATTTGAAGGTTTAGATCTTATTCTACGATTCTTGCATATATTTTGATACGATTCAAATTGTAGTTTAGGAAATACAGACTACAAAACTTTGCGTTTGGCGAAAATTCCTCTTTATTAAGTTTTCCATAACGGTGATAGTCAGTTTTGATACCCTGTAGCTTTAACCCTGGTATGTGACTACAATTTAACATTTCTAAAAGGTTACATCTTCTTCTACAACTCTCCAATACACATCAATTTATGTCACAAAAACACTGCCTTTGACACCACTGTGTACTGTTTCTTCAAAAAGATTACAGAAAGAATTTGTGAATTAATATCAAAAATGTACGAAACACTGAGACGCAAGAGGAGAGAATATAATACTGTCAAATGGACCAGCTAGAGATAGTGAAGCGGTGCTGAAATATGATACTGATTCTAAACGTGCTGATGAGTAACCTCGAGGATTCATTCTGGATTAACATATGGTCTTCTGATTACACATGATTTCGTGTGGCCCTCTCCAAAACCTAACCTACTACCACAAATTATATTCAAATAATAGTAACTTTTATTTAATTCATATCTTACTCATGAACTGGTTTGGTATAATTAAGTCACGACATTAGCTACATGTTACCCAATAAAAGTGCTGTGAATTTTTAACAACTTCCCATATATTTTGCTGGGATATTAAAAAAAAATAGGTCAATTAAAATGGACAATTTGTGACAGCTATTATATTCAGTTTATAACGATTAATATAAGACCTATAAATTTGAACTTTGTTACAAAAGATGCCTAAATTTTGTAAGTGATAATGAGAAGTAAATTTAAAGTAATTAAAATATTTTATAGTTTATGACTTTGGTATAAACATCAGATTAAATAGGAGATATTTAATTAGTTTAAAACATCAAAAATAATTTTCTGTAATTTGTTGTATTTAAATTATTTTGTTTAAATTGTAATTATATAGTTTTATTTAAAATATATCATATAGTTTTATTTAAAATATTTTGTATAATAAATACTAAGTATTATAATTATTACAACAAACTCTTATTAAAAGTATTTATTAAAGATTTTTTTAAATAAAACTGACACGAACTAGGCCTGTTTTTGTTATGAGGTGTTAATTATAAACAAAAAAATGTTATAAAAAAATAAAATATTGCTAGGAATTTATATTAAAAATTATAATTATTTATATCAATGTAAAAAAATAAGGTCTTTTAAATTTAATATAAAAAAATACCCACGCACAAATATACAAAGTAACTAAATCATAAATTAAAATTATATTTTTACAATGTCACATAAATGAGCAAAATATTTCAATTTAAATAAAATACATATTTTTATTATAAAAAAAATATATAAATTATTACCCGCTGAGTCTGCAAATTAAAAAAAAATAATAATCTTAAAAAAATTGTGCAAAAATGTATATAAAAATAAATAGAATTTAAGCATAAATCCCTATTAAAACATGCAAATACATGATTTTTATTTAAATAAATTGCGTGTTTAAAACTTTTTTTTACTTTCACAGAATAATATAAAAATAATAAAAAACGGGCACGACATTTAAATTTAATGTTTCCACCCCTTTAATAAAAGGAATGTGAATAAAATGTATTTCATAAGACCACAAATGATGGTAATAAGTACAAAGGAAAAAAACCAGAGGGAAATAAAGAAAAAAAAAACTATTCCGGTAACGGAAACATGAGGGTGGAAATTTAACGGAAACCAGGTGAAATTATAACAAAACGAACAAGTGAATTTGTATGCGAAAAAAGAACAAAAAGACACAACTAAAACTCGTACATGGGCAATGAAATTATCAGTTTGTTGATAACAGAAAATTGTAAGAAATTATTATTATTATAAAACCGCCACAAATTTAATAAAAAGGATTCGCTTTCGATTAAAAGGAAATATATATAGTAGTTATTTGCTATAACTTCTATATAAATTAGCCTTCACCGCTTAATACTAATAAGCATAACAAATAACAGCACAATGTTTATAAACATAACTGTAAACAGGTATAGGCTCATAAAAAAAAAAAACATTAATAATAAGAATCATAAAGAACAACTTATAAGGGTCATTGCTTGTATGGAGATCATAATAACGGTGTCTGTGTTTCTGTCTGCTAAAACTTCAAATGAGAAATTTTTATTATAGAAAATACCATTGAAATCTGAATTTTTTCATTTAAATTGTTGCTATGTATTTATATATAATGAAATCTTTATTTCGGGAAAAAATCTGAATCTATATCTTAATCTACATTTTAGGGGCAATATTAACCCATCAAACTTTAGCTGTAAACGACTAGTGTATCTTTAAAGATACAACGCCTACTGTATCTTAAAATATACAACAATACAAATATATTTCGGTATCTTTAAAACGTAGTTCAGAGTACGGGAATATATTTTTTCATTAAAAAATATTCATAGGTTTTTAGACTTCACACTTTAAAGGTTGTTTATTTTATTTTAATAAAAATATTTTTTTTTTTACTTCCAAAACGGAATATATATTTTTTTGTTTTGTTATATTTAAAGCAACCCAGCAAACACTTTGCTTGCCATGTAATGAGTTAAGATATTAATATAATGGCTCTTCGCTACACACACATTAGATAAATAACAAATTATTTTAATACGGTGACGTCATTAGAGGCAACTACTTACAATATACTATTACTGGTAGACATTACTTAGATGTCTTCATAAGAACTACTTACTTTGAAACTATTTAATAACTCATTACTTTCAAAGCAACTAGTTCCATTATTGGTTACAAATAAGTTCCGAAATATGGGCTAATAAGAAGCTGATATCTTTTTAAATTTATTTTTATTTTTTTGAAAACATATATTCAAACTAAAAATTTACACAAAATAGCATTTTCAAAAATATGATTTAAATTAATTGATTACATATCAGATTAAAAGTAAATAGTTACTTATCTACTTTCATGTATTGCAGACAGTATGTTGTTATTCTTGAAAAGTAACTGCATCCGTAACTACATGCCATTACCAAGTTTTTATTGGGAATATAAAACCAATTAAATGAATTGGTAATTAATATTATGGCCTTAGGAATTATTTTAATGGTTGGTAATCTTTAAAGTGAATTTAAGGGTTGAGCTCCTTAATAAAAAAAAAATAGTTCGTTTGGAATAAATGTATAGAAAAAAAAATATTTTCAAAATTTAGTTTTCTGTACAAAACAGTCAGTTAAGGAGGTTTATTAATACAGAAATAGATAATTATATTTTGAACTAAATATCTCCTAAACCAAAGGAGATAACCAACCCATTTAAACGTATTTTTTGTAGAGATTTACGAGGACTGTAGATAGGCAACTCTGAAATTTTTGTTAAAACTTTTGTTTAGATATCTCCAATAAGTTCACAAGTTACAGAATTATCTCCTTATTATGCTAATTCCAGTTGTAATGGAGAAAAACTGAAAGTAGGTTCGTGTTAAACTCATCAAAATTCATGATGTCCAACTATTGAGAGATGATTATTTTTTCAACGATACTATAATATATGTTAAACTACCGCCCTTTACACTGGTGAACAACATATTTGGACTAGATAGAACTCCGCATGCAAACCCATCAGGTCGAGATCTTTTAACGGGAGCGTCTAATATTGCGTTTTAAATAAGCGGAATGTATTTCACTATAACTAGAGAACGGTATACACCATTTATATAAATAATACACCAACATATTTGGTATAAAATTGGCTTCAAGTTGTTCTACTTACAAATGTTTGTTCGCTATTTTGATATTTCGAAATGTGAATGCTAAATTAAAGATTTTGTTTTTTGTAATAAGTACCAGTTGAGTATCAATTGACACCTAACAGCCACCAAAGTTCCTTTTAAGTACCAATTGACACCTAAGTGTCATCAAAGTTCCAGTTGAAAACCAGTTTAACCAGAGAGAACTAATGACAATTAAAAACCTGCGTATAATAACAATCTGTGGCTGAGTGATAAGTGCGTCAGACTTTAAAACATGAGATAAGTAAAACTCAGGTGAGTTCCAGTCAAGGTGACGCCGTCGACATTAGCAAAAAATACATATTGTAAATATTTAAAAAATAATAGCCTGTTTCTCTATGTCGAACGAAAGCTTTATTATGCCTTATAAGCGAAAGGAAACTGATTTGGGTTTCTCACTTCTATGCAAACAATGACTCGAATGAAAATGTAAGTTTTTTTTTATATAAAATAGGGTTTCTGTGTTTCGAACGATAACAACAAAAATATTAAAATCAGTAACTTTGTATTTTGCTTTCGACTTTTTGAATTTTTTATAGAAAATTTCGAAAAATGCTTACAAGAACATTGCAAATGTTCCTTAATCATGTTTATTATTCATTTTGATGTATTTGGTATCTGTAAATGATGATCTTGAGTCTTAAAACCAATAAAAAATAAATATTTTTTTTATTTTTTAATTATTTTAATTTTATTTGTTTATTTATTTTGTTGTATTTACGTTAAAACAATTTAGTAATACTTTTAATATTTTTACGAAAAAAAAGTTACTCTGAAAGTAAAATAAAACAAAAACAATACGAAAAGACGTAACTCCATGCGAACGAAAGCGTAGGAAATACAGAAACCAAAATTGATACGAATTCGTTCAACTGCTTTCGTTCGCTTTGATTTTCGTTCGACATAGAGGAACAGGCTACAAAACAATTCCCTTTAACATTTGTTTTTACAAAATTTTTATTATTTTTATTAATACTGAATATGCCCTTTCGGGTTATTTTTGTAACCTGTCCCAAAACTGGTTGAAAAGTGTGGTCAATTTTGTTAATCATACACACCGTTCTGTTATGAGGAAGTCAAGTCTACTTCCAAAGAAGTCATTGTGTGCGTGTGTTTTTTTTTATTTATTAAAAGGTTCACATAAATGGGCAAATCGACGGATACATAAGTATAACAAAAACACTGAACTTTACTTACTTTTATAATAAAGTAACTGAAGTCTAGCTAAAAGTGAGCTCTAAATCAGAGTCTATGAACTATTTCAGTATAACGGGCTGATTGTGTACATTAATCTCCTTGACTAACTAGTTTAGTTCCTTTTGTTAACAAAAGTATTGATTTTATTTCGCTTCTTTAAAGGCTATGCTGAAAAGAAATCGTTTTACTTATTAAAGCAAAAAGTTTTTATTTTCTTATAACATATTTGTAAATGTGAAATTTGTTTATGCTGTTTTCTTTTAATTATGTATGTAATTATTTATTAAAACATTCCTTAATCATTTTTAATTTAATTTGCTAATATTTTCTATAAAAGAAAACTTCCACTGTTTGAACAAACATTTAAATAGATAAAGTTTTCTGCTCTAAACTATGTAAGAAAAAACAAACAAATTTTAGTTATTTTTTTATAAGAAACCGCAAAAATAACTAAAATCGAAATTTGTCAAGGCAACTTTTGCAGACACAAACGTTAAGATGAGTTCTGCTTTTGGTTTGAAAAAAATTTGTAAAAACTTTTACTGATTTGCTTTAACAAACTTTCAACAATAAGATTTTTTCAAGAAAACTTAAATGGCGTAAAAATGCTTCCGGTGTCATCACGAATGAGGCGGCGCATTATTATCTGTAACTAGAATTCTTAATCAATAAAAACGTTAAGATGAATAATATATATTGAAAAACTTTTATGTTTTTTATAAGTTAAATGAAACTACAATATTAATTATTCTGTTATTTTTTTTTTTTTTTTTTTGGAAAATATATAAAAATTTGCTATATTAAACCGCATATTTAACAAAATGTAATTCTGTTTAAAAGGAAATAAAAATATGAATTTTATTTTTAGAAAAGCATAAAGCATACTTGAATTACTTAAGCCCACAATTTCTAAGGAAATAACACATTTTGTTTCATTTCGCTAGAATTAAATTTAAATCTATTTACCACAACTTAACAAAAAAATAAAAACTTTTTGTTTAGTTTTTCATAGAATAAAAAAATTCTTTGTGCTAAAAATACAAATAATCTACCATATAAAATAAAAATATAATTTAAATAAATATTTTTTTTTTTTATTTCAACACCAAGCTACAGATGTTACAAAATAAAAAAAAATACAAAAAAGTTTTAACTTTTTTTCATTTTTCATATTATTATTGTTTATTTTATATACAAAATATTCCTAAAAATGTATACAAACCTATACATGTAAACAATTATAATATATAAATGGAAAAACCAACAATTTGTTTTAGTTTTCATAAAAAAAAAATTGCAAACCAAAAAAAAAAAAATTATTAATATATTTTTGCTAAATAAAAACTAAAATATCTAAATTAAACTTAATGGTATGAATGATTAAATCAAATATTTAGATTGTTATAAATTAAAATATGGTAAAATAAACAGAATACAAAATGCCTCTATAAATGTAGATTTAATTAAAAAAATATATTTTTTTTGTAAATGATAAATTTGCATTTGGTAAATATTTACTATAAACAAATATACAGGGTTGTAGCTATAAATATTTAGTAATTGAGTAAAAAATTTTATAAAATAAAATAAAGTTTTAAAAATATCAAGTTAAAATATTATATCGAATTTATTTATACAAAATCAGAAGTTTTTTTCAAATTTTACTTTATATTTTTTATACCCACCATTGTCTGTTCGTTGACAGGGCTCAGACGGTGCAGGGTAGAGAATCGAAATTTGTCTTAAATATTTGTCTTATATAAAATTTATTAAAATCGGTTAATAAACAAATAAGTTGTGGACAGATTACCGCATACCATTGTAGATCCATTTCATAGTTTTCTTCTGATATCTGATAAGAAAAGCATGTGTGATGATGAAATTTTGTACGAATAGTTGATGTCCGATATAAACTAAAAATGGGCGCTATCGACGAATTTTACCGCTTATCTCTCATTTAACGTAAAAGACTTGATTGTGGGTATATAGATTCGGTCGAACCGAAAATATATCAGTCCTCGATTTAAGCCGTTCTCCAATTTTCATCGCTGTTTGAAATTTCAATATATCGATTTGCTTCTTAACAATTTCGATTTACGATGCTGTAATTTCCATTTATGTTGATATACAAATTTTACTTTTTCTTTAGTAGTTATAGTACACAGAAAAAAGTAAAAATCGACTTCAATTACGAAATTGTTTATATTAATAAATTTTTAATTGATTTTGCTATAATCATCAAAATTATAATATTATTAATAACAATAATTGATTTTGTTATTATTTCTTTTTAATAAATAAAAGCAATAAGCTAAAAATAATTTGGTAATAATGATTTTTTGATACAACCACGAAGCCTTTTGATTTTGGTTTTAATTGGCCCATTATTTCACCTAGCCTCCATATAAATGTTCCTCTGGAGTTTTAACACTCAAAATTACCTTAAAAATTTTAATCAAATTTAACACAAATAAGCTTTATGTCGGTCGGGCCTCAGCGACTATACCTTATCGCTCGTTTTTTGTTCTCTTGGCTATCTTTTGCAAAATTTTTCGAACGATTTTTTTAATTTTAAAAAGTTCTATTTTGTAGACATTTTTACTTCCACTTTCCCAGGGTTAAAAAATTCTCGGAATTCAAATTTTTTTCCAATTCATTTAGCTATTATTCCAAGCTAAACATTAATGTCTAAAACGCCCTAATTGAACTTAAACTAAATTACATAGCTACTGTATAGGTAAAGTTACTGATGCGAAAACACAATAGTGCACAGTGGGCTATGCAATCCAAATTTTTCTCGTAGATTTTGTTTGAAAACTTTGAAAAACATATTGTAGGTTCTTTAACTACATTTCAATTACCGATTCGTGCTTTCGGATTTAAGAAAATATAGACTAAAGTTAAAACCTTCAAATAAAATGAGTCAAATTCGGGAGGCTGTGTACCTGGAGTTTGAGTTATTGGGTTTGGTTTTTATTTTGAAATCTTTTCTGCATAAAATTATATGTTGTAAAAAAAATTTTAGTTTAGAAGATAAAGAATGTAGATACTTTATCGGCAAAAAAAAAAAACACAAAAAGTCGTAATTTTTGCAATTTTCAAATTAAACATTTTTTTTGGACTCAGTGAAGTTCAAAAATTTTTATTCAATAGATAATATTATTCTCTAATTAGCTAATGAGAAAAATAAAAAAGCGGTCGGAGATACTAGGTTATATATGAAAAAACCTGGATCAAGAACATGCAAAATTGAGGTACTTAAAAATTCAAACGCAAATAACTCAAAAATTGTAGGAGATAAATATGACATGCAAGAATGTTTTATGTAGCTCTTATTGGTGCCTATAATAATCATAATAATAATCATAATAATAATCATAATAATAATCATTTGAAATCAGACGGGAAACAAATTTAACAAGCGATTAAAGGAATTGTATGTCAGAGATACCAAATTTTGAGTCCCTTTAACATTGAACACTCCTTTGCTACGACTATACCTAATTTCATACAAATCCAACCAGCCGATCAGAAGTTAAAGTTTTATTTCCAAAAAATTTCGATACTGCCCCACTGTGCTGTGGTTGGAAATGGGTTAAGTATGTATTTTGTAATCCTTTCTGTTTTAAATTCCTTTTGATCACTTTTCCCTTTTCTAATCTAGACCTTCCAAATTAAAGCAAATACATCAATTTTGTCTTTTTCATGGCCAAATTGTTTTTGATATGTAGTTATAGGGTTTTAATGGTATTTTTTATATATATTAAGTTTACTTTATGTAAGTAGTCGCTCAACAACAAGATTTTAACTAAAGATTGACATTATCAGCAAAAGAAAACATTATAAATTTTTGTACAGTTGACACAAGTATGTAAGATATATTCGAATGAATTTTATGTAGTAAAAACCCTCAAATAGACAAATACACATTCATTCATGCATACGTATGAGTTATTTTCTCAACAGATATAACTCCTGTTTTGATTTCTTTGTAATATGATAAAAAAAATTATAAAATTAGAAAATTATTTAACAATTTCTTCAACACTTGTTAATTGAAATTTTAATTAAATATTAATCGAAATAATTTTCTATTTCTATCAACCTACTATAACTGATTCTTGAAGTTTAATAATTTTATTACTTTTTCTTTTACATTTCTAATTGTAAGAAATAATCTCTCTGGCATTATGGCTTGCAGTATAAAGGATTCATTGATAAAATAAATCTATATAAAGTTTTTTCTTGCATAGCAGCATAAGTATGTATTCATCTTTTTCATTCATCTTTTCAATGTATTCAAGAGTTGAAAAATAATTTCTAAAAGAATTTTCAATCGAAGAGAAAATCTCACAAAACTAATTAATGAAATTATATTGAAAATATATGGCATGAAGGGATACACATTGACTGCTTACTCAATGGGTACTTAAGTAATAATTACTTGTGTAATTCGAAGAATATTGTGTATTAGTTTATAAAATAATTATAAAAAGAATACTTGTATGAATACGATTAAAAATTAGGTTGAATAAATTTTGAGAAATAGATACATATTTTCTTTTAGTTTCCATAGATAATTTTAAAGAAAAGTAAATACATAAGTATGTACAATATGTGAAATAATGTAATAGTAACGTAGTTTTTTTTTGCTCCTATTAATTTTATATTAAAAAGAATTGTCTTTTTCGTATAACAAAAATTTCTTTTTCCTCATATACAAGTCCTGTGTGAACTCAACACACTAGTGAGAGAAAACAAATAAAATGAACAAAACTTTTTATCAAAATTTAGGAAAAATTACATTCGTAACATGTTTTTTTTTTAATATTTCAGAATAAAATTTTGTTGACAACAGAGTTAGGTTTTTGACAAGCCTTCCATTCTTTGTATTCTTTGATATTCAAAATTTGCCTTATTAACAAAAGAACACAAATGAAGTGAAGGTATTATTACATAATTATGATATGGGTTGTAGAGGAAACCATATTTTGCATTTAAAAATGTTTTTTTTTTTTTAATATAAGGAAATCCGCTTAATGTAAGGACTAATATACATATTTGTGTTTTGTATTGAAATAAACCTTTTATATATAGAGATATTTTTTTAAATATATGTTTCCTTTGAAAACATTATTTTGTTTTAAGATTATTTGTTATTCTTTTCTAAAAATAACTACATTTTATTATTAGAATCATATTTTACTTTTAGACCCATCATCAAAAAGATGAGGGTATATTGAATTTGTCATTTTATGTTCAACATATTGAAAAAATCATTTACAACCTTTGGTTTCTGGTAAAATCCTGAATCGATCTGGCGATGTTTATCCATTTATCTGTTGAAATCAATATAGAGCTAAGGGGGTATTACTTAGGGTAACGAAATTTAGCTCAAATATTTATCATAAAAAAGGTTTGTTTGGTATTGAAAATAATCAAGTCCAGTTAATAAACAAAAATGTTATGGGCCAAATACTAGAAACACAGGCAATCTTATCACATTAATGGGTGCAAATAAAACGATGCCAATTTCACTTATTCTTTATGTATTTTATTTTGTTCACAAATATCGTCAAATTATTTTGTGATATGGATAATATATGTCTTATTTTATTTGGAAAAGATTGACTAAAAAATTGATAAATAAAAATTAAAAATTTTAATTCTTGACATTTAATTTTTAAAATGATTTAAAATTTCAAAACAATTTTTAACAAGAAAAAAAAAAGTGGTTTAGAGATTTAATACTTATTAATAGCGTGTATCCGAGTTGAGATATAGCGTAGAGTTTTTTTTTATTTTGTCAACCAGTGGTATATATGAACCGATGCAGTAGTCCCAAATAATTATTTTTTTTTTAATAAATCTGTAACTTGTGAACCGTTGAAGCTATCTATATACAATTGCACATGGTCAGAGCTGAAGTGTTTCCGAGTTAAATTGGTAATAAGTATAGTTTTGGCATCTTTTCATATTTTTGTGTGAAATATGCAAATATGTTACAAGTACAATGTAAAGGTAACAGAGAAAGTTAACATTACGTAGCTACTCATTCTGTGTTTACATTTTTCATAAAATACCTGGTAAAAGTGCAAAAAAATTACCTTGGTTACCAAGGGTTTTGTTAGTTTTTATTAAAAAATGTCAACATTTTATAAAATTATTTGATATCATAAGAATCTTTTGAATATGGATATAGTTTGTAAAAATAAATAAAATTCAGTGAAATATCTCTTGACCAAGAACTAAAGAATATTAGAATTTTAACATTCTCTTGAAAAATAATGTTATTATTTAAAGCTTAGAGTTATTTAATGAAATTTATTCACAATATAGGTAAACTTGTTTTTATATCAGAAAATTCAAAATTCCGGTCCGGCGAAAACTTGTTTCAATAATTGACTTTTTTCATTTAAATGGTCATCCTGTAATTGTAAAAGGCGCTACTTATAAGATATTTTGTTTTGACCAACACATGGAGCTATATTTTCAATATATTTTTTTCCGGATTTCGGGTCTAAAAATTTTGAATTTAAAAACAATTAAACATTTTTTTCGAAAATTTGGAAAGGGTTTAAGAAAAGCCATTATTTTCAAAACATTTTAGGGTAAATATTAAGCTATTGAAGTTTAAATGAGAGAAAAAGATATAGTCGGTCAAACCATATATTACCTACATTGTGTGTACAAAAATTCGGAAAAGGGTTAATTATGAACTTATACATGTATTAATTGTAAAAGTAGGAAATGCTATTACAGAATATTATGTCGACTAAGATTCAATTGTAAATTATGGACTGATCTTCACAAAATTGTTCATTTTTTATACTTATAAAAATGTTATTTGTGTCAAATATTGAGCTGATACTAACATTTTTATAGGATTTGTGGACGTTAAAAATTATGGATCGATTTATTCTTACGTAGAAATTATTTCTATTAAATTTCATTGCAATATTTAGATTTTTAAGGTATTTATGAGTTCTAAAACTCTACTTCAGTTGAACATTTGTATGGACCGATAACAGCAAATTTCAATAGGCTTCGTCCTTGTAACATAAATTTCAGTTGAGTTTAATTGAATTTTCTTGAAAATAGCAACCTCTACTTTGTGCACAAAATTTACATGTACAGCCAAACTGCCAGATAGACGTCCATCCAACTAGACAGACATGAATAAATTGACTCAGAAATTGATTTTAAGTTTAATGTTTCTATGCGTTGCCATAGTATAATTAGAAAGTATACTCGTAAGAACAGCTGTTTTTACAATTTTTTCATTGATACACCTCGCGTTACTGTCAAATTGTTGTTGTATTCCCATGTCTCTCCTTTATTCTCTCATTTTCTGTTCATAGCATTTTGACATTGTGAGCGGTATTTTTACACTAACAAAATACAAGGAATTGTTTTTTTTGTAGATGTGCGAGTACTTTGTAATTATACTATGTGCGTTACAAACATCAGCACAAACCCATAATAACCCAACCAGGAGGCTAAAATGTTATGCAAACAAGGGTGTGAGGTGGGTTTCTGAGTTTATAACGACACTAACTATCCGTACAGAATTTCATTAACTTTTTGCTTGGTTTAAGAGATATCTCTTAAATTAAAAGAGATAATCTGCATGTGGCAGCTTTTTAGAGACTTACAAGGACTACTACAGGTAAATTTGTTTTACATTAAAATCATAAATGAATTTTAGAAAATTAAAAAAAAAATATATATAAACCGGGGACCTTCTATTCCAATGACTCGCTAGAATCTCAGCTCAGACCATGCGATATTTTATTTAGATATATCCAATGATTCAGAATTATTAAAAAAATCATATAAAATCTTAAATTTTGTTTTCTATCCCGATGAAAAAAAACAAATAATAATAACACAGTCGGATTGATAACGATACCACCCAGTGTCAATTGCGAATCTCTTTTGTATGTCTTAAATTCTATATTTAGTGTTCAAATCATTAAGGAAAATTTAACCAAATCATTTTGACTACAACAGTTCGGATTTTTAATCAAGTTAACCAGTCAGGTCACAGAATTCAGCCGAAAAGGCATATTCAATATTAATAAATATAATACAATTTTTGTAAAAACAAATAGGAAATTGTTTAATTTTCGTATATTTTTATTGTGTGAGTTGCTAATTGCTCCTTAGCTCTCATTGGTTCTCAATTGGAACTTTAATGACTGTTTGGTGTCAATTGGCACTTAAATGGAACTTTAAAGGCTGTTAAGTGTCAATCGGTACTAAACTAGTACTGAGAGATCGGTACTATCACACCATTGCTACCAATTATTTTAAAAATGTGCTACTTAAATTATTATTTATAAAATTTTTATATATTATTTCATTATAAATAAATTATTTATTTATTGTCATTATTAATTGAAATGTTATTTCTCTATTTCAGGCTTAATTTCTTTGTTTTCTAAAAATTTTAAGGTAAGTTTGAAAATTCTTTTAAATACATTTTTATTTTAACAAATATGCATAACTACGTATTAAAATAAAAATACTTCTAATTAAAAAAACACCTTTATTAAATGTTAAAGTAATTTGAAGTTATAAGAATCTTCCGAATTAAACACAGAAAAAGTCACCAACTAACAAATATATATGCAAATAATTCATTCAATTAAAAAATTTGCTCAAATTTGCACCTCTAACCAAAATGATTATATCAATTACTAAAAACTAGAAAAAAATCAATACAGAAAAAAATTCCCAATTAATAAATTAATTAAATCAATCAAATAGTTGACTGAATGAATTAAAAATGTGTATATGAAATAAAATCATACCAAAATTTATTTTTTCTTGAAAATAAATATTAAATTTTGATGCAAAATTAAACAACTGTGATAATAGTAAAAAAGACGATAATAATTTTTTCTGTGTATATAAATATATGCTTATTAATTTAGTAATTTATAAAAAACTTTTATAGTGTTTTTTTAGGTCTTTTAAAAATGTTTTTATAAATAAAAAAAATCCTTTTAATTAATTGTTGTAAATGTTTGCTAATATATTTAAATATAAATATTTATATATTTTACTCTTTATCATAAATATAATAATTAAATTGAAAACTAATATAAAAATTTATAGTTTTTTTTTCTGCTTTTTAATTCTTTTTTAAAGTGACACGTAGTTTTTGTTTCAGCTACGTGCTTTTTTGAGAGAGCAGGTATTTTGTGTATGTCAGACAGTTTAGCGTTTTGTGCGTGAGTAGATTGAAATGGAAATTTATTGACAGAATTTTTTTTTAAATATAAAGTGGGAAAATTGGAGCATGTAAAAGAATAAAAGCATTAAGTTTTCGAGAAAAAAAGTTCTAAAGGATATTTTTATTTATGTCATATAAGTATTTATTGAAATTGTAGTTTAAGAATATATAATTAGTTTACGTAACTAAATTATTTTTTTAGTTTTTAAAAACTGCATACTTTTAAAGGATTTTGTTAAATATTAGTTAATTTCTGATAATTATAGGAAATTATTAAATTATTCTGCACGTACAACTAGTTAAAACTCTTGAAACCGAAAATAATAATCACTAGGGTTTTCACACAAATTAAAACATTTTTTTAAGAATCAAAAAATCTCAAAATATGGCCTAAATTTATATGAAATCGTTGTAAATTTTTTACTTTAACTGATTGATCTTACACACTTTTTCTTTCTGAAATTAAATTTAAAATGTTTACAAATAAAACTTTTCTATAACTAATTTAATAAATAATATTTGATGATAACAAATACAAATGCTTTGATTATCAAAAAAACCAATTTCATGCTTAATAATTCAATATAAAAACCGCTCACAATAATTTAACAATTTTCCAATGAAATTAGTTGTTTTATTTTTTTTGCCAGCCGTCACAGCCGCCAATAACAAAAATCGACCAATCAACCAATCATGCAAATAAATTAATAACAAATAAACCAATAACAATTGTTATTCAAATAATAAAATAATAAGGAATATCAATAAAATAATAAAATAAAATAAACAGTGAAATTAAAAGGAGCAAAAAAACTAAAAAAAAAAACGGAAATCATTTGTCGTTATTTGTTTGAAATTCAAACTAAACTGTAGAAAAAAAAAATATTTTATTAAACGGAAATACAATAGAAAATGTTTTATTGTATGTTAAATAGAAACAAATACACACAAATTACAAAAGCATGCATTAACAATCAATAGAGATCGATATACAGCCATAGAGAAAATATGTACTATATGGGCTAATCTATAGTAGCTATGATGGAAAGAATATGCTATTCGTTATAACTAAGAAGACTAGAAATTTATGATTTTTAAAGATAAAATTAAATCGTAGATATGATAAAAATACTTTATTTATTAATAATTTTAAACAAATGGCCAAACCCGGTTAAGAGAAGATTTGCAACTACAAAATAAAAAAAAAGAAACTAGGGCGAATGTTATATTCGGCTCAGCCGAAGCTATTATACCCACCATCAAATGTTTAAAAGTGGGTGGACCAAGCCTATTTTTGGTTTCCAAGTTTGTATCGACCTTCAAACTATCCGTACAAAATTTCGTTATCGTACATACTTTTATTTAATAAATATCAACAGAAAACTATGAAATAAAGATACAACATACACCCTGTGTTTCTAGTATTCTGTTTATACGGGTAGAGGGCGGAAATGTGTGAGGAACACGCCCAAGTTTACATTGGACCTTGAATTAAATGTACAAAATGTTCTTCACATTTAACATAGTATGGGAACTATCCGTATAAAATTTCGTTATCGCACATGCTCTTGTTTAAGAAATATCAGCAGAAAACTATGGAATGGACAGCATGTGTTTTTAGTATTTTGCCTATAAGGAGGTAGGCAGTAAAGTAAGAAGAATACGTCCATTTTTTGTTTTTGAGATTAGATGGGTCTTTG
Organism: Phormia regina; assembly: GCA_001735545.1. Classification (NCBI taxonomy): domain Eukaryota; kingdom Metazoa; phylum Arthropoda; class Insecta; order Diptera; family Calliphoridae; genus Phormia; species Phormia regina. Next base: position 17,421 of record MINK01172335.1, read on the forward strand.
AACTATTTTTATAAATTTTCATTAACGTTTCACTTTATAGGCGAGGTGGGAGGTAAAGTGGGCGGAACACACCCATTTTTAGTTTTTGAGTTTATAATGACACTCGAATTATTCGTACAAAATTTCGTTAACTTTTTCTTTGGTTTAAGATATATCATCAGCGAACTATGAAATGTAGTTACAACGACACCCTTTCATTCTAGTATTTTTTTCTTCATGGAAGGCGGGCGGTAAAGTGAGCGGATCACGCCCATTTTAAGTTTTCGAATTAACTTTGTTGCTTGAGTTATTTGCACAAAATTGTTTTGACATTTCACCTTATATGGGAGGTGGGTGGTAAAGTGGGCGGACCATGCCCAGTTTTTGTTGTAGAAATTATATTGGTCCTTGAATTATTTGAATAAAATTTTCTTTGAAATTTCACCTTATATGAGAGGTGAGCATAAAGTGAGCGGACCACTACCCATCTTTAGTTTTCAAATTTATTTTGACCCTCGAACTATCTTTAGAAAATTTCGTTTTCGTACATGTTTATTTCTAGGATATATCAGCAAAAAACTTTGAAGGGAAACTACAATGGACACCCTGTGTTTCTAGTGCTTTGTCCATATGGCAGGTGGGTGGTTAAAGTGGGCGGACCATGGACATATATTGACCTTGAAATTTTTCGTACAAAATTTCGTTGTCGTGTCAGAGATATCAGTAGAAAACTGTTTTAAAAGCACAGGGTGCTTCTAGAATTTTCCCCATGACTTTGTTGTTTAATTACAGATTTTGCTCAAATTCAATCCTATATAATCCCTACGATTTTCCGTTTGAGCTCTATCCTGCTTTCAACAGACGTACATGGCTAGATCGACTCAGAATCGAGCCGCGAACCAGAATATATATACGTTATGGGTCTTAAATAATTATTTCAACATGTTGCACACGGAATGACAAAATCAATATATTTTTTTGATGGTGGATATAACAAAAATCAATTTTCGTGGCCAAAAATCCAATCACGCATGGTTCCTCAAAATAGATCGTTGCAAAATTTTTATGTAAAGGTTTCTCAAACAAACCACTAAAATATTTGATAAAACTCATCGAGCAAAAGGAATTCAGAAATCAATGAATTGCGAAAAAATTTAAAGGCAAAAAGTTATTGAGTCAATATTATTTTGTTCATTTATTTTAAACAATATATTTTATGATTTAAAATTATTTTATTTTAGTAACAAAATGTATTTTTTTTTTTAAGATAATGTCCCCTTTATTTAGATATGACCTTTTAACAAACACAATAGTACACAATTTTTGGAATTTTTCGTAAATTTCTTTGATAATAAATGGATTATCCCATATAATCATTTGCAGACTTTCGTGCTAGCAATCATACACAAATATATATGTAAGTCTGTACTATATAATGACAAATATATAGACACACAAATCCTCATAGATATCAGCAATCAATTTCCGGAAATGTGTGTTGTTTTATTGAAACTAAAATTGACTTAAATGAGTCAATAAATTTTTGCAGCAACAAGGGTGTGATATTTCGATTAAATATTTAATACCACGATAATGGTGTTACTATTCTCAGAAATATGATAAGTGGTAGAAGCTGCCATGAAATATGTAGAAAGTTTTAATAGATATGTAGATATGTATGGGAAGTATCAAAGTTAAATATAGTTTTCAATATTTGATCAATGGACACAAAAATCACTTATATTAATAACTTAAAAATAAAATTAATAATTATAGATGTTGTAATGCACTACTCAGAATTTATATTATATTTGATATTATTATATAATATTAGCTATTTCTTATAATTATTACGTACAATTAAACAATTTATAAAAAATATTTCTTTATAGTGAACATCAAGGTACAATATTACTAGCACTTTGAAATTATATTATATTCCTTTGTACCTAATTATCACAAACTGAGCAACAAGAAAAATAAAACATAGAAATTTTTACTTTAATATTTAATATAAGAAGCCATGGAATTATTCTTGCTCTTATAAAAGCAAAAAAACAAAAAGCTCAACATAATAGAATTTACATCACTTTGTAAGCGGCAACAATGCAACGATAAAGTAGTAAAGAACAACATTCTATACCACAGCATCGATAGCAACGAAAGGTATGTTTGTTGCAAAAGCACAATAATTCATCGAAAACTATATGAGGATTTTAAAAACTCATAGCAATTTCTTGCTTATTTCATGTTAGTTATTATTTTTTGCTGTTTTGAAAGCTAAAGAATTTCAAAAGAAAAATATTTTTACTCAAAAATTCTAAAAATTAAGCTCTAAATAAGACCTGTATATGTATGTATTTGTTTTACTCCTGCTCATCCTTTTGAGTGTACCATACATACTATTTGTTGTTGAAAATGCAATTTCTTTAGGAACATGAATTTTGACGTTAAGTTCTGGGAAAATGAAAGAGTTTTTGTGTGTTGGCCTTAAATTTAGTTTGGCTTCTATAAAATTTGTTGTAACTAAATATTTTTGGAGTGCAAAACAAATTTTAAGTTGGCAGGCATTTGACATGATAAAATCCTATAAAGAAAATTTTGCTGAAAAACAGATTTAAGCAGAAGTGAAAAAGTGGAAAAACAATATGCCGGTAGATAACTGTTAAACTGTAGCCTAGGCTGTCTACTTAATTTTAAATTGTTTGACTTTTCAGCGAAAAAGTTAAAAGCTTAAAAGGTAAAAAAACTAATTTTCGCAGAAATGTTTTATAAATTTTAAATAGAAAGTATGAGGGAATAGTTAATTTGAAATAAAGCTAAATTGTTAGTCTAAAAAACTAAAAGTTTCAAAATGAATTACATAAATAAGAACTATAAAGAGTCACAACTTAAGTTCAATCAGTAAACAGTTTACAGTCAAAATTCAATAAATCCGCATCGTGGCTCCAAAAGCTATTTTTTCTGGAAAGTAATCCCTTTTAAGCTTTAAATTGCTCCTAAATTTTTTTTAATATTTATAAAATTTCTTACAAAATTCTGTAAAATATTGCCGTAAGAATCCGATATAAAATTATATTATTCTAAAATTAGAATTTTAAAAAATTTCATATTTTTTGGTATTTTCTCTCAAAAGGATTAATAAAATTAAATTTTTGTTCTAAACTTAACCATTTTTTTATATTTTCAAAATGAATCTTAATGCAAATGCCCGTGAAATAAATCTACAGATAACTGATGTTAAGATCTACAAAATCTATCCAAACTTTATCGAATATTCTTGACGAAAAAAATTTGTGTCATTTTAAACCTCCTTTTTCTCTAGATTTTTATTTAGCCCGCAAAAATTGCCCCTAAATCTTTTTTAAAAATATTCATCAAATTCTCTGCAAAATTTTATAAAATATTGTTATAAGAATCATGTAAATATATGAATCAGATATAATGTTATATTAATCTAAAATTCAAACTTTAACAAAATTTCATTATTAAGTATTATTTATTTCAAAAAGGTGGCAATATTTATTGACCATTAAAATGTATTTTTTGTTCAATGCTGTATAATTTCTTGAATATTTCAAAGTAAATGCTTGTAAAATAAATATATTTTTATGATTCTAATAAAGCTTGATGTTAAGGTCTCCCCAAAAAACCCAAACAAATTTTATAAATTTTGAAAAATTTGTTTAAATTCTTTTGTTAAATTCTCTAATTGCAAAGCTGGAGGGCAATATAAAATTATTTCGCTTAAATTCCTCCATATGTAAGGTAAACACTTAAAAAAGTATTTGCTGACGGACACCTTATTACGACAGATTGCACAATGGGGCAAAATTATAGGGGTCTCTTTTTTCGTCTTTCATTTTTCAAAAAATATTAAACTTTTTTTAAATAAATATTTTTAAGAAGTTAAATATATAAAGTTACCTTTTTGGAAAAAAATGCATTTTTTGGGAGCTCTTTTGAAATTTGAAAAAATTTAAAAATATTCCAAATCGGTTAATATTGGTAAAAGTTATAAACACCGATACAGACTCCATCTTACATTTTTCTGAAAGATTAACTCCTCCTCTATCGATGTTCAGTGGTTTCAAAATTCCAGACTTATTACCATTTATTTTGCTTTTGGCGCCACTGGGGAGTGAAGATTTCAATGAAAGGTACCAGTTTTTTAAACACGTTTGCAAAGCTTGAGACCTTGGTTATTTCGGTACAAAATTTATTGTTATTATTATTATTATTCTGTAAAATTTTTAATAGCATATCTTTGTTCGTTTAATTATTTCAATTTAAATATTAATATTATTTTCAGAAAAAAGTTCTTCAGTTTTTTCGGGTAAAACGGGTTAAATTTTTTAAGTTAAATTTATATCTCCAAAATAACTAATCGGATCGAATTGAAATATTTGAGAATGTTGTAGAGGAAGACTTAAGCTTTCAGAAAACTAATCCTGTAATCACCCTGTGATAACGCAAGATAAACAACAGGGTGTCAAAGTTTGACTACCTAATTTAGGACTATTTAAAGACTTATGATGGAAACTAAGTTAGGGAATAAAAAATACCTAAAAATAAAGCTAAATCACCTCTAGAATAGACCTGCGATTAGGGATAAGTTATGGGTAACATAAAAAATTTTTCAACTCAAGCTAAATTGAAATTATTGAAGAAGATATGATAAAACAAAAATGGCAGTTATATGGAGAAAGAAAAATATTTCGCAATATGCTTTTTCTATCAATATTATTTTTTATTGCAATGATATATTGTCATCGCAAACATCGTTATTGTTATATATATATTTTTTTAAATAATTTAACAATTTAATTTAAAACAAATATGTTTAAACTAGTACCACATTATTGTTATTAAAATTCTATGTACAAAAAAAAATATTTTCAATACCAGAATATATTATTGTGTTTGACATATTGCATTGACCAAAAAATTGTTGTTTTGTATTGGTAAAAATATACATAATTATTACTTAACAATAAATATAATTGAATTTTGCATAGAACTATTTATCTGTCAGCACGGTAAATATATATTAGAAAATATACTGAATGTATATAACAAGAAATAAATATTCTATATAAGTGTTTCAGAATGTGAAAATATTTTAAATGGATAATAAGCTAGGTTATTTTTCAAGAACATATTAAAAAAAAAATATTGTTGCACTATACAACAACAATATTTGTATTTTTATTTAACCATACTTTTGCTGTATACATGAATGAAGTATACATATATCCAACAAAAATATGGTTGCAGATCATAATATGACAGTACATTAATATGGTTGCAATTCTCCATATTTTTTGTTTGCTTACAGTGACAAAAGCTAAATTGCAACTAAATAAAGTCTTATGAATGAAAATGAATTAGTACTGAAAATGTTAAATTTAGTGAATATAAATATCCACGAATGAAGTCAAATTGAAGTTATAGTAAAACATAATAAATTAAGTCGGTGTTCACACACAGAAAATTTTGTTTTTGTTGCCTGACTTCATACGTGATAGAGGTAAAGAGAATGTAAAGGTTTAATATTCTCCCTCATTTCTCATTTCACTTTCTGCAAGTAAATTTGATGTTTTTGTCCGGGATCAAAATAGTATGTTTACAGACCTAGAAATTAAGTTTTATTGAAAAAAGAACATACCAATGAATGTGGAAAATTTTGGACTAGACATATACTGTAATTGAAGCTAATTTCTTAAATTTGAATCTCTATAATAACGACTGAATCAAAAACTTTATATTTTTTACTTGCTTCAGAATTTTTTTTTTATTTATTTTATAACTTTTGATGTAACAATTATGATATCTAAATAACTGTACAATTTTGCAGCAGGTGTTGTTTCCTTTAATAACATTTTTTTCTCTGTTATACATTCAAATTGCTGTAGAGCATAAACACTTTTTGTTGGCATTTTGTAGATTCTATTATTATGGAACAAAAACGTAAAATTGGCAAAATAAATTTCATTACAAATACAGTAAACATCAAAAACAAAGTGACGCAATATTTCAGTCAAAACTACTATGACAATAAAAAAATATGTACTCAAAATAACTACTAACTACAAAGCAGCTCGTTATTTTATTTTATATATACAAACATATATATATATACATATACATATATATTTTTTTTTGCTACCTCTAGAGTAAC